>JAANYP010003747.1:0-18534 GCA_020465985.1 Centrapalus pauciflorus
ACTTCCAGAAGACCAGTTGTTATTTATCTCAAAATTTAAGACCGCAAAAGAAGTTTGGGATACATTAAAACAAGACACATAGGAGTAGATCGTGTTCAGCAAGCTAGGTTACAAACACTCAAGACAGAATTTGAGATGTTAAATATGAAAGAAAATGAGACAGTAGACTCTTTCATCATGAAGATGACTAGTCTTACTAATAAGGCAGCTAGCCTAGGGTTAACATATGAAGACCCTGTACTCGTTAGAAAATTATTGAATGCAGTATCAGATAAGTTTCTACAGATAGTTGCATCTATAGAACAATACTCAGACCTAGACACAATGAAATTAGATGAAGCTGTTGGCAGACTAAAAACTTTTGAAGAGAGACTGAAACTCAAAAGAGATAAGCATGTTGATAGTCAAGAGAGCTTAATGTTCACACAACATGTAGGTAGAGGTCAACACTTTAGAGGACGTGGTAGAAATAGATTTAACCACTCACGAGGTAGAGGTAATAATAGATTCAGATAAGATAGAAAGAATCATGAACCCTCACAAAGTAATTTCAAGAAAGAATACAATAGCAACACAAAGAAATTTACTCCTGCCTTAAGTAAAGTTCAATGCTATAAATGTATGAAGAATGGACATTATGCATCCAAATATCCACAGATAGGTCAAAACTCAGAACAGTCACACCTGATTGAAGAAGACCTAAAAGCAACATTGCTTATGGCAACCATAGAAGAACACCAACAAATTTTATTAAATGAAGAAAACTTAGAGCCAAGAAGGTTACCTATAAACAATGAAGATACATGGTTCTTAGATAATGGAGCTAGTAACCATATGACAGGAATTAAGAGTCATTTCAATGAACTAAATGAAAAGATTACAGGAAAAGTACGATTCGGAGACGGGTCATACATAGATATCAAAGGGAAAGGATCTATACTTTTAGAATGTAAGAATATGGAACAAAGAATAATATCACAAGTATATTATATACCAAACCTTACTAGCAATATATTGAGTTTAGGACAACTCACAGAAAACGGATGCAGAGTAGTAATGGAAAGAAACTTACTACACTTATACGATTCAAGTAACAAAATACTCTTGAGAGTAAAAAGATCAAAGAATCGTTTATACAAAGCAGACCTAAGATTAGGAAAGCTTGTATGCCTATTAAGCAACTTGCAAGATGAAGCATGGCTTTGGCATGCAAGATTAGGCCATTTAAACTTTAATTCTTTAAAGACAATGGCATCAAAGAACTTAGTTCAACGAATACCCAATATTAAGAATAAGACAAGAATATGTGATATATGCTTAAAAGGAAAACATATTAGAACCTCATTTCCACAACAAACCCTGGCAAGATCAGAAATACCATTAGAGTTAGTCTATGGAGATTTATGTGGTCCTATATCACCACCTACACCATCAGGAAAGAGATATATATTTACTAGTAGATGACTACTCAAGATATATGTGGGAATACTTTCTAAGTTCGAAAGATGAAGCACTTGAATTTTTCAAGGAATTCAAATCAAGGGTAGAGAATGAATACAGAACTAAGATAAAGATTTTTAGAACAGATAGAGGAGGAGAATTCACTTCAGGTGATTTCTTAAAATACTGTAAAGATAATGGCATATTAAGACAGTTAACTGCACCATACTCACCACAACAGAATGGAGTTGTTGAACGTAGAAATAGAACCATACTTTCAACAACAAGATGTATGATGATATCAACAAACATGCCCCAGAATTTTTGGGCAGAAGCAGTTAGACATGCCATATATATCCTAAATTGTACACCTACTAAGTCTTTAGAAGATATTACTCCATATGAAGCCTTAAAGGGAAGGAAACCAGACCTAACACACCTTAGGATTTTTGGTTGCATAGCATATGCAAGAGTACCTTCTCAACACTTAACTAAGCTAGATGATAGAAGCAAACAAATGATATACCTTGGAACAGAACCTGGATCAAAAGCATATCGCTTATTTAATCCAGAAACGAAGAAGATTTGTGTAAGTAGGGATGTAAAGTTTAAAGAAGATGAAACATGGAATTGGGAGGAATACACAAAGGAATTTGATTCAAGAGAATCTGAGTGGAGTGATTTTATTGTTGAAACCCAACAAGTCATAGAACCAGAAATTCAACCAGAAATTATCCCTCACACTCAAAATGAAACAACCTCACCAACCAACTCACCAAGATCACATTCACCAGATACAAATAATGAAACTCACACCCCTCAACAAACCAATACACCTATACATAGCCCAGATACAACATCATCTTCAGATTCAAGAATAGTTTATGCACCTATAAGAGGATACAGACCTTCAGATTCAAGGATAGATCATGTACCTATAAGAGGATACAGACCTTTAAGTGATATATATGAAGAGTTATTATTAATTGAAGATGAACCTAGAAACTACAAGGAAGCAGCATTAGATAACAAATGGATTGAAGCTATGAAGGCAGAAATTGACTCTATCACCAAGAACAATACATGGAGATTAACCACTTTACCTAGGAATCATAAAGCAATAGGCTTGAAGTGGATATTTAAGACAAAGAGAAATGCCAATGGAAAAATAGTTAAACACAAGGCAGGATTAGTAGCGAAAGGATACATACAGGAACATGGCATAGACTTTGAAGAAGTCTTTGCACCTGTAGCTAGAATTAAAACAATACGACTGATATTAGCACTAGCAGCTTAAAATAAATGGGAAGTACACCATTAGATGTAAAATCAGCATTTTTGTCAGGATGTAAAACTGAATTACCAAGACTAACTGATTTGAATTTATCAGAGTATAAATCAATAATCTTGCTTTGAATCAAAGTTTAATCAAGAAGTTTGCGGAATAACACTTAACTATTTTAACAAAAACTTTCAGAATCAATAATAAATAAACACACAATATGTAATCAAGACTGTTTGTATTGCTGAATTCAATGATTACAATCACCTCTAATCTGTTTGATTAGACGAAGAACACAGACTGTTCTTAGGGTTTTACAACCTTAGAGGCTTATGAAAACTCTATCAATAAAGCAATTACAAACTCAAAATATGCAGAAAACTCCTTTTCAATAGAAAGACCTATTCTATGTATTTATATTGCTTCTTGATATGTTTCCTTGACAAATAATGACTTCTCTGATAGTAGATATGCTGGAATCTTCATGTAGATATCTTTTCCTGAAAATCAGCACTTTCTGTTTATGAAACTGTTGAGCAGCTTGAATTACTTCATAGCATGAACAGAGCAGCTTGAGTTGATTTGCTCTGGCAGCTTGAACTTTTACACTGGCAGCTCGAGTTTCTTCAACTAGCAGCATGAACTTTGGATTTACATATGAAATCTACTAATAGTCTGAGAAGTCTAACTAACAGTTTGAACATACTTAAACTATTTCCAAACAATCTCCCCCTAACTTAAATTCTATACACAAGACTTTAAGTTCTATACAAAAAAAAAAATGGAAATGAATAAGTAAACTGTTATTTACAAACCAAGGCTTTCAAAAACTTACAACTGTGCAAGTTTCTGATCTATAGCCTTCAAAAATTCTCTCTTCATCTCTTCTTTATCACAAGATATCCTAACTGATTTTATTTGGAGCAGCATATCTTTTGAAAAATTATAAAACTCGAGATTGAAGAAAATATCAGACCCATCTGTGAATTTGATTCTGTATGTCCTTGACTTGACAAACAGATCAACTTGCTTGATATTTTTCCCTTTCTTCTCAGCATCTTCTATCTCTTTTCTTGCAAATTCAGGGTCAACAACTGAACTTAGATCTCTGATAAGTTGCTTCACTTGTGGTAGAGCAGATCTAACTTGTGTAACAGACCCTATATTGTACATCTTTATTAGCTCATCCCTGGTCAGCTTCTGAACCATTTGCCAGAATGTATCAAACTCTTCTTCTGGTCCAGACTCTCTTCTTATTACAAACTTGACCCTTAAATCTCTTTCATCCAGTGACTTGGCAAACCAGTAGTTGATTTGAGGCTTTGTGAAATCATGTTGATCAATCAACTTCTCTATCTCCATGGCCTTTTGCAGTTGTTGATCAAATAGCACCCTCTTAACAGATGAAGGAATAGAAACAACAGCTTGATCAGTGGGAACAAGTGCACTGGCAGCAGCTTCAGTTTGGACTGGATCTTTTGATGTTTGGACTTCTTGGGAAATTTTGGCTTTCTTTCTTTTGTCCATCTCCTTGTCATGAATCTCTTGTAGCCTTTCAATTGTCATGCACTGAGCCATTTTCTTTGGAATTCCAGCTGCAAATGCAAAATTTAACAAAAATCTTCTGTGCTCAGCTTTGGTGTGCCCTGTTGGCATCGTTCTCTTCTTTTCACCTTGTTTGCCCACAAACCCCTTTAGGTAATCACCTAATGTCTCATCATCATCTATTGGGGGCTGGGCTTGCTGATCTAATTCCTTGTCCATTTCTTCTGCCAATTTCTTGGCAACTTCAGCATCAAAGGCAATTTGGGCTTCTTTGGAAGAGAATTTGTGCTTTGGAGATTCAATTAGTATGCCCTTGCCCTTGTATTTTGCAGAAGAAGATGTTGCTTGGACTGTACTTGATGGAGCTTGAATGCCTTCCCTGATCACCACTCCAGTAGCTTTTGAAGAAGCAGCTTGAGTGTCTATGCTAACAGCTTGAGAAGCTGTTGGGACTGCTAGCCTAGAAGGTGGGACTGTTGATGCTGCTTGGACTGATGGTGTTAGAGCTGCTTGGACTGACTTGGGAAGATCCTGATTCTCCCCCTTTTTGGAAGCATTGGTTTGGTCAGAAGGACCTACAACCTTTGCCCCTTGGGTTTGAATCATCTGCTCTAATCTCATAATTTTATTCCCACAGAGGGTGAAGCCTTTGTGAAGATAATCCATTCTTTTATTCTGAGCAGCCTCTGCCTGCTTGAGTGCAAAAATTTGAGCCCCCTGTGCAGCAATGATGGACATTCGATATTCCAACATGGCTACAACGGGTTTCAGCTTGGGATCCGTCAAGAGCATGAGTTGCAGACTTGTCTCAAGATCAGAAAACACCTGAGGTGCTTGGGATCTATCACTGACATTAATACCAGAAGTAGAAACCTCTGGGCCCCTCTGTTCTTGGTTCTGGGGTCTTCCAGCTTGTGTTTGCACACTGGCTGTTGCCATGGGTGTGGTGTTAGATATGTTGGCACTGACCTGTGCTTCTTTTGCAGAAACATCAGTAGTGCCAGCCACAGAACCCATATGAACCATCTCTGATGAGATGTTCACCTCCTGAGTGAGGATGGGAGTTTCCTCAGATGGTTCCCTTTGGATATTCTGTGCAAAAGTATCCTCCTGCACAGGGATATATGGCTCTTGTCTAGGGGAGGAGGAGGAAGGAGCTCATGGTCCCCTTTTCCTTTTATATAAGTATCTTAGTGGGCGTGTTGGCTGTACAAAAGGATCAGATGGGATATTTGTATCATGAGGAGTGGGTTGGGGTCCTGGGGGTGAAGCAGTAATGTTGGGCTGTGTCTGCTCAGGACCCTCCGCTCTGTTTTCTGGAATGATGTTCATCATTGTAGAGGGCAATGGAACATCTATACTTACAAAATTGGCACTTGGCTTTAACAGCCTTTTGATTGAAGACAGTGAGTGCCTATGGGAAACATGTATCCGTTTATGTAAATGTGGAGTTGTGCAGGTGTGTGCAATAATTTCTGCCAAAAACCTAGGATACATCAGAAATTTCCCATTCTTTAGGGAATGATGCCTTAACATCCCCTGAAAAATCATGTTTGAAAAATTGAACTGTTGGCCAGTAGAAAAGCACACTAAGGCAGTGGCAATATTTGAAGAAAACTCAGACCAACCAGTTCTTTTGGGGCTTAAACATTGCTGAATAATATGCACAAGGAATTTCCATTTTGGAGAAAAGTGTGCCTTAAGAAAAGTAAAAGAATCAGCAGGACCCCTATAACCAATATTTTGAAGACCAAAATGTAAAGCTTGAAGGGATAGGTCGGTTATACCTGAGGCATCTTGAAGATGCAAGTGGTGTCTGATGGATTCCTCAGTGATATGGATGACAGTTCCATCAATCTTGGATATGAGGGTAGGCACTCCATTGATGGTTTGAACAGATGCGTGATTCCAAAACTGTTCAATATGGGAGATGTATATAGTAGGGTTTATGGATAGGGCATAATGGATATGGGAGTGCCTGAGGAAATCCATCATTACATGAAACGGTTGAAGTTCAGAGTGTTTTAGGGTGTATGGAAGGCAGTTGTGTTCTTTTACAAACTCCATTGATGAAGAAACGACGGTTTAGGGTTTGAAAGAAGAATGTGTGATTCGTTCAGAGAGAAAGCAAGAGGCCGTGGAAGAAGAATATGTAACTGGTAGTTACAACTGAACGAAGCTGGGACCTTTAAAGGTTTCGAAAAAGGTTGGGTCCCGCTCACACATTTGAGAAATTACCCAAATACCCTGCACACTTTGACAGATCAAGTGAAAACAACTAACAGCATGAGAAAATGAACTAGCAGCTTGAGAAAATACTCAAGCTGTTAGTTAGAAATGAAGCATCTTAATGAAACAGTGACTCCCCCTTAAATTAAGCATACATATTAGATAATAATGAAAATTTTAATCCATGTTTACCATACCAATGTTTGATACTAAGAAAGTGAACTTTTCCTACATCAAAAGGTTTTGTAAATAGATCAGCTAACTGATCATCAGTATGAATCTTGGTAGCTTGGATTAACTTCTTTTCATTACAATCTCTGATAAAGTGAAAACTGATTTCTATATGCTTGGTTTTTGGGAATTTCACTGGGTTTTGCACAATGCTGATTGCACTTGAGTTGTCAATATAAATAGGAGTGGATAAGAAATTCATACCATAGTCTCTTAGTTGATTTTGAATCCACATTACCTGGGAGCAGCAGCTGGCAGCTGCTACATATTCTGCTTCAGTGGATGATGTGGACACAGTTGTTTGCTTTTTGCATTGCCAAGAGACCAATCTTGCTCCTAAGTATTGACATCCACCAGTTGTGGATTTCCTGTCAATGTTGCATCCACCATAGTCACTGTCAGAATAAGCAGTTAGTATAAAAGGAGAGTCTTTAGGATACCATAGGCCTAAATGTGGTTGGCCTTTAAGATATATAAAGATTCTCTTAACAGCAACCAAGTGAGAATCCTTTGGAGAGCATTGAAACCTAGCACACACACAGACAGCAAACATTATATCAGGTCTAGAAGATGTTAGATACATGAGAGATCCTATAAGGGATCTGTATAGATGAATGTCCACATCTATGCCATCTTTGTCTGTATGAAGCGGCTTATGAGGATCCATTGGAGTGCTTGCAGCTTTGGTGTCTTGATACCCAAACTTGTCCAATATGTCTTTCACATACTTTGATTGACTTATGAAAAGACCAGTAGGCTTCTGCTTGACTTGTAATCCTAGAAAGAAAGTGAGTTCTCCCATTGAGCTCATTTGGAACTTTTTGTGCATTAAAGCCTCAAACTCTTTGCACAAACAATCATTGGTTGAACCAAAGATGATGTCATCAACATAGATTTGGAGATAGACTTAGTGAAGAGTGTTTTGTCCAAAGTGCCTCTCTTGAATCCATTCTGTAGAAGATATGATGACAGAGTGTCATACCATGCTCTGGGGGCTTGATGGAGACCATAGAGAGCCTTGTCTAGCTTGTACACCCTGTCTGGATACTTGTAGTCTTCAAAACCAGGAGGTTGACACACATATACCTCCTCTTCAATTGTTCCATACAGAAAAGCAGACTTAACATCCATTTGATACACTTTAAATCCTTTGAAGCTTGCATATGCTAGAAATAGTCTGATGGCTTCAATTCTTGCTACTGGAGCAAATACATCATCATAATCTATGCCTTCTTCTTGAGTGTACCCTTGTGCTACTAGCCTTGCTTTGTTCTTGATGACTATTCCTCTCTCATCTTTCTTGTTTCTGAACACCCATCTTGTACCAATTGCTCTCTTGCCTTTTGGAAGATCCACCAGAGTCCATACATTTTGAATCTTGAACTGTAAAAGCTCCTCTTGCATTGCCTCAATCCAAGATGAATCTTTTAATGCTTCTGATGCCTTTTTAGGTTCCAGTTGAGACATGAAACAGGCATGTTCAAAAGCAGCTAGACTGAATTCAGGAACTGCTTGTTCAGCAGCAGCAGTCTCATTGTGAACCATCTTCCTTGTTTGAACAGGAGTGCTTGGGTCACCCAGTATTTGATTGAGAGGATGATACTTGTGAACTCTTAGTGTGGGCTCTCTCTCTGTTTGAAAAGAAGTTCCAAGATTTGTATCATCTCCATCAGGACCAGTAAAAGGAGCATCTTCAGGAACAGCTTGACTTGAATCTGGGACTGTGTCCCTTTGTGTTTGAGCTGTTTTCTCAGGACTTGAGAGTGGCACTTCAGTATCTGGAGTTGTATCATGTGGAGCATTCAGGACCCGTGGAGGATCACAAGACAGAAGTGGCAGAGTGGTGTAATCATCCCAACTTGGTGAATCTGCAGCAGTCTGAAACTTTGTGCCAACAGCTTGAGAAGTTGTATTGGCAGCATGAGAAATTGTGTTAGCAGCTTCAACCCTGTATGCATCAGCTTCTGCAGTATACTCAACAAAGCTCAGAGAATTTGTTAGTGAATCTAAATCAAACAACCAATCAGGACCAGTGCCTTTGATATTAGCAGTATTTTCATTAAATTCAACATTGGCACTTTCACTGTTATATACTCTATAGGCTTTGCTTTGAGTTGAGTATCCTACAAAGAATCCTTCTTCAGCTTTACTTTCAAACTTCCCTAAGTGAGTCTTAGTGTGAAGGATAGTACATGGGCATCCAAAAGGCTTGAAGAAAGCTATTAGGGGGCTTCTGTTATGGAATAACTCATAGGGAGTTTTCCCTTGTGATTGAACAACCTGAACCCTATTTAGAACATAACAGGCTGTATTAACAGCTTCTGCCCAGAAAGTCATTGGCAGATTTGAATCAGCTAACATTGTTCTAGCAGCCTCAATTAATGTTCTGTTCTTTCTTTCAGCTACACCATTTTGCTGTGGTGTTCTTGGTGCACTATATTGTCTATCAATGCCTTTGGACTCACAGAAACTGTTTAGAATGTGATTTTTAAATTCAGTTCCATTGTCTGATCTTATCACCTTAACTTTGGAGTTGGATTGGTTTTCTATCTTAAGGATAAAAGACTTAACTAGTAGCAGTTTCATCTTTGGACCTAAGAAAGTAAACCCAAGTAAATCTGGTGAAATCATCAACAATAACTAAACAGTAAGCCTTTTTATTCAAACTCAAAACAGATGTTGGACCAAATAGATCCATATGAAGCAGCTGAAGAACAGATGAGATTGAATTTACTTCTTTGGCCTTATGAGAAGTTTTGTGTTGCTTACCTTTAAGGCATGCCACACAATGATCATCACAATGAACTCCTTTTGTGGTAAGCCTCTTACCAGATTCCTTTTAACTAAAGCATTCATAGACTTGAAGTTCATGTGACACATCCTTCTATGCCAAAGAGCAGACTCATTGGATGATGCTTTGGATATCAAACAGCTTAAAGTATTAGATTTAGTCAAAAGATCTGTGTCTAGACAGTAGACATTGTCCTTTCTTGGTGTTCTTAGTAAAACAAGATGTTTAGGAACTTTGAAATCTTTTAAAAGAACAATGCACTCAGAATCTGTGAACAGAACAATGTTTTGTTTGTCACAGATTTGAGAGACACTTAATAAATTGTACTTAAGCTGTTCAACATTCAAAACATCATGGAATGTCATGTTGCCTGCATTAACAGTACCTTTACCTGTAACCTTACCTCCTTTTGAGTTGCCTCCAAATGCTACAAAACCTCCATCAAAACCTTTGAAATTTGACAAGCATTCAGAATTGCCTGTCATGTGCCTAGAGCATCCACTGTCCAAATGCCATCTTGTTTTATGAGAAGACCTGTGGTTGCCCTGCACAAATAACAGCTTAGCTATTAGTGGAGTAAACCCAAACCAAATTGGTTTTGGGTTGGCCTTGTATGTTGACATAACTAAATACTGTTTTTGACTTCTTATATTTAGTGAGATCTACTGATGGAGTCTTTGGAGAGTATTTGGTGATTATATGAGGTATCCAATTATTTTGATCATCTTTTCTTCTAACAGTCTCAGATGGTTCACTAGCAGTTCCAGATTGGTGCTTAGCAGCTTGATCTGTGTTTGTAGTGCTAACAGCTTCAGTCTTTGCACTATCAGCTTCAGATTTTGACTTAGCAGTCTGATCTGTTGTATTAGCAGTTTGAGCTGAAGATTTGTCCCTGACACACCATATTTGTTTAAAACTTGATTTAGGCTTTGCCAAAACTTGTTTTTGATGTGTGGACTGCTTTTTATTAACTTTGGAAAACCTGTGATCAACTGTTTTCTTTGGAACTGATGTGGAAGGTTTCACCTTTGAGTGCTTTGCTTGAATAGGATTTGATTTTGTGTGATGCACAGTCTGTTTTGCAACAGCTGGTTTATAAAAACAATCCTTGGCTAAGTGATTCTTCCTTCCACAGTGAAAGCAGCTTTTGACAGTTTGAATTGGAGAACCAGACTTTTCTGTCAATTTCTGGTTCTTGTTTTTCTGATTTCCTCTTACCTGCTGTTGTTTAGGAAACTTTTGAACACCATGCTTTTGGCATGTGCAGACAGAAACAGTTTTGCATCTTTTGTTTCCTTTTGATGAAGATGCAGTGTTACAGTTAGAATGTACAGAAACTTGTGGAATATCATTGCATACACTCATCTTCTCTTTTCCTTTCTTACTGGGAGCTTGGACCTCTATGGGTGCACTCAATGTGTCACAGTCTCTATTTTGAATTTTATCTTCCTTTGATTCTGGACTGTTATCTAGGATAGGATCTACAATAGTCATAGACTCATCTAGTGGTTCATTGACAAGTCTATCAGCAACCTCACTCATTGGGTGAATGTACTTGTTGTTGTATGGAGGTGGAGTAGCTCTGTATCCTATTCCTTCTTTGGGATTAACCTGAGATTTTACTCTATCTTTAAATTGGACTTCCATTAGGTGTTCCAGCTTTTGATTTGCTAACTTAAAATTTCCTAGATCTATGTTAACAGATTCTAGTTTCTTATTAGCCTCTAACACCTTTTGTTCAGTCTCTTCTACTTTTTTATTCAGAGATTCTATTTTCTTATTTAGCTCCTTTTTCTCCCACTCATGATAGGTTCTATCATGACCCATTTGAATCTCATTATCCTTATAATCATTGATCTGTTTTTCCAGATCTTCTATGGCTTGCATGTATTCATATCTCCTTTCTTCCATCTTAGCTAGAGTTTTGCACATGCTCTCATTATGATCTCTGTACTTTTTAACCATATTTTTGCATGATTGAGAGCAGAGTTTAGAGTTTACCTCAGATGGTAGTTCAGTTGAGGAGACATTTGATGTTTCTGCCATTAGAGCTTGATTTTGAAATTCTTCCTCTGTCTGATCACTCCAGTCAAACACATTGTCTTCTTGAGAGACAAGTGCTGTTGATGATGATGTTTGAATGGGCTGTGAAGTCCTTGATGGCTGTTGACCTTGAGATCTACATTCTCTGGCAAAGTGACCAAGCTTATGACATTTATAGCATTCCACTTTTGATTTATCAAAAGCTGGTTTGCCTTCTGTTTTTGCTTGAAAGTTGGTCCTTCCAGTTCTTTTAAGAAATCTTTTGGCCCTCATGGTCAGCATTGCATGTTGCCACTTTAAATCCATCTCTTCAAGATCATCTGGATGAATTTGTTCCAAATCTTCAACATTTAGAGCAAATAATCCATCATTGGCAACAAAAGCCTCATAGTGAGTTTCAGCAGAGTTGCCATCACCACCTGAAAAAGAATCACAGTTATTAGATTTTTCAGAAGACAGAAGAGCAGAATTGTGATTATAAGAAAAAGGATTTCTTTTTAGCATCAATCTCAGTCTCAAACACTCTTAAACTGTTAAACAGATCATCCAATTCTATCTCATCAAGAGTGTCTTTTGTTCTCCATTGTGCAGCATAGACTGTCCATTCTTCTCCAAGAGATCTAAGAAACTTTCTGTTGACTTCATCTTGATCCAGATTGACTTTTGCACTTTCCAGTTCACTTATCAGTTTGTTGAACCTGTCAAAAATTTGAGTAAGATTTTCATTCTTGCCACCAGAAAAGTTTTCATACTGCTGCTTCAAGAGATCCTTTTGGTTTCTCTTGGTACTGGCATTACCAGCAAATCTTTTCTCTAAGGCATTCCAAAGATCATGAGCAGTATAAAATTTTTTGAACTGATGTTGATAAGCATTTGGAATGGCTATTTGTAAAAGTGTAAGTGCTTTCACTTCATACATTCTAGCCTTCCTCTCAAGTTCAGTTTTTGGAGGAGTTTTGACTGGTTTTCCCTCATCATCCAGTTCTGGATAGACTACAGGAGGAAATTCAACAGCTTCCCATATGGCATAATCAATGTATTGAATATGCTGTTGAATCCTGAGTTTCCACATCTCAAACTCAGTGGGCTTGAGCATAGGCACTTTGAGTCCTTGCCCAGATCCACTGCTGCTATTTTCAAATTCCATTGCAAAACAATTAAAAATTTAAAAGAAAGTTTTCGACTTTGAAAAACAAAGAACGACCTGTGTCTCTGATACCACTTGTTAGGATCTAAAACTGAATTACCAAGACTAACTGATTTGAATTTATCAGAGTATAAATCAATAATCTTGCTTTGAATCAAAGTTTAATCAAGAAGTTTGCGGAATAACACTTAATTATTTTAACAAAAACTTTCAGATAATAAATAAACACACAATATGTAATCAAGACTGTTTGTATTGCTGAATTCAATGATTACAATCACCTCTAATCTGTTTGATTAGACGAAGAACACAGACTGTTCTTAGGGTTTTACAACCTTAGAGGCTTATGAAAACTCTATCAATAAAGCAATTACAGACTCAAAATATGCAGAAAACTCCTTTTGAATAGAAAGACCTATTCTATGTATTTATATTGCTTCTGGATATGTTTCCTTGACGAATAATGACTTCTCTGATAGTAGATATGCTGGAATCTTCATGTAGATATCTTTTCCTGAAAATCAGCACTTTCTGTTTATGAAACTGTTGAGCAGCTTGAATGACTTGACAGCATGAACAGAGCAGCTTGAGTTGATTTGCTCTGGCAGCTTGAACTTTTACACTGGCAGCTCGAGTTTCTTCAACTAGCAGCATGAACTTTGGATTTACATATAAATTCTACTAACAGTCTGAGAAGTCTAACTAACAGTTTGAACATACTTAAACTATTTCCCAACAATTTTTACAAGGAGACTTACAAGAGGAAGTATATGTTTCACAAACAGAAGGTTTTATACAGCCAAGACATGAAGGTAAGGTCTATAAACTCGCTAAAGCTCTATATGGTCTAAGACAAGCACCACGAGCATGGTACACAAAATTAGATAAGACCCTGAAAGAATTAGACTTTAGCAAGTGTGCGTTAGAACAAGCTGTTTACACAAGAACAACCAAGTCATCAACATTATTGAAAGGAGTATATGTAGATGACCTGATAATCACCGGAACACCAAGACAAGAGATAGATTTATTCAAAGATCAGATGAAGGATAAGTTTGAGATGAGTGATCTCGGCTTATTAGCATATTATTTAGGAATTGAAGTTATGCAAAGTTATGGCAAGATTTCAATAAAGCAGACAGCCTACGCAAATAAGATACTTAAAGATGCAGGAATGTTAGACTTCAATGATTTAAAAATACCTATGGAACCAGGACTTAAATTGACAAACCTTACAGAAGGAACTTATGTAGATGCTACAGAATAGCGAAGCATAATTGGATGTTTACGATATTTACTACATAATAGACCCGACTTAAGTTACTCAGGTTGTTTACTTAGTCGTTTTATGCAAGAGCCTCAAGAGCAACATATGAAAGCTATCAAGCAAATATTAAGGTACATCAAAGGAACTAAAGATTTCGGAATATCTTATGAATACAAAGGAGGAAACAACATAGAAGGTTATAGTGACAATAGTTATGGTATTAATACACAAGAAGGAAAAGGAACAACATGAATAGTTTTCTACTTTGGAAACTCACCAATTAGCTGGAGTACACAGAAACAAGGAACAGTAGCATTATCATCATGTGAGTCAGAGTTTATTGCAGCAACTCAAGCAATATGGTTAAAAAGATTACTTAGCAAGATTACAAATACTGAAGAACAGAAGATCAAGATTTATGTTGATAACAAGTCAGCAATAGCCTTAATGAAGAATCCAGTATTCCATGGAAGAAGCATACACTTTGATACCAAGTACCACTTCATCAGAGAATGTGTTGAAAGAGAAGATTTGATAGTCGAGCACATCAACGGAGAAAAACAAAGAGCTGACATACTTACAAAAGCACTACCAAGAATCAAGTTCGTCACAATGAGACAACTACTTGGAGTTGAAGACTTATCAAGCAACAATCAAGATTAAGGGGGAGAATGATAGATTAATCATGATTGTTAGACTAAAAATGTAATTTAGATTAGTCAATGTATTATTATTGTAATTAGTGAAAGTTTAGGGACTAGAATAGCAATTAATTAAACCGAAAGGGTGTGTCTCTTCGTGAATAGACACAACTATTCGAACAGGTTCCATGAAAGGTTGCGTCCTTTCAAACGCACCTCTTAGTAGTCTATAAATAGGTTCCTTAATCAAAATTTGTAAATGTGTGAATTCGATGTTATGTTAATAAACATCAAGTTTTGATTATTCGATCCTGTGCAATTCCGTTTATCAAATAGATCCCCTTTCCCAACATAAACATCAAGGAATTTTATATGCAGCTGAGGACCTGAGTGCTTTGTCTGACAAACCAATCACTGTTGCTGAAGCCGAACCGCTCGTGAAGGACTTTGCGAGTAGGTGGAAAGCGGCGATTGAGCTAATGCACGGTGACGTAATTACTTCATTCAGTAACTTTCTTTGTGGAATGGAGATATTACGAGCCGCCTTGACTCAACTTCTACTTTACTATACAAGACTCTCGGATTGCATAAAGAAAATTGCTGGTGGGTCTGCCCTCAACAAGGACCTTGTTTCCATATCATCGATAATGTACGAAATCAGAAAATACTCAAGGACTTTCTAGAATATCGACTGATCAATATACTGGTGGCGTAAATTTTGCAAGGTTCGTTTTTTTTTTTTTGTTAATCTGTATACGAGTTTTTGATCAAATGTAAAGATATGCGCATCAACTTTCTAATCCTTTTTTATTCAGATCCATTAAACTTGCAATTTTGCCAAATGAATCCATGACCTTATATTGATGATTATATTTTTAATAACCTTGTTTAATATATCATTTTTAAAGATTGCGTTAACCATTTATTATAAAATTAATGCATAAATTTGCTGGTATTTTTTTTTTGTTGCTTATGTGAGCAGACATAGATATAAGTTGATCTAAAGTGTGCTCTTATTTAACATTGATCTTCATAAGATTATAGTTGACATTTAGGAATCATGGATGGTTGAATTAAGCAAAGTAATCTAGCTAGTGAGTGACTAGGTCAATGCGACATATATACATGTAGCGGTTTACACTTGTATAACTATAAGATTACATTTAAAATTTAAGAATCATCGATGGTTGAGTTCCTATTTACAAAGAAACAGAACCGATGGAATCGAAAAAAATAGTCAAAGATAACTTGACATGTCAAGATGGAGACTCTTGACTATGCCAAGTCTACTATGAGTACGTCTCGGGAGTGTGACAACACAAGATCATTGGGAACTGCAACACATATCATTGTACTCCTGCCAACCAATGAAGTACAACATCATACTTCAAGATTTATTGAAGTATGGTTTCATAATTAGTACACACAGTAGTGTAATATTAATAATACCATGTACATATCATGGATCTTCATAAAAAGTCAATAAAAAAAGATCACGTTAAAATATGTTAGCCAAGCTATCAAGAAAGATTCAATTAATGTAAGATAAAGAAGGATAATTGTTTGTTAACGTGTTTGACTCTAGTACTCTCAGATTTCCAATATAAATAATATTCTTCAATAATTAAGTGACTAAATATGTTATAAGTGGTCAAGCATTGCCTTTCAAGATCCAAATGCCTAATAGGTCCCTGCAATTTACCTATTAATAGCACACAATCATATACACACATATTTATCGACTCTAAAAAATAACTTCAAGGCAACAGAACTAGTAAAAACGGTTTAAACCATCCTGGATCACTCATGTAGTACATAAAACATAATAAACATAGAAAGTAGTACCCATTTTCTACATGGTACGTGGACTATTCTATTGATTATTTAATATACTATTATCGAGTAAGTCTAATTGTATCCGATTAATGGATTACAATGTGTTGGGACCGAGTA
This sequence comes from Centrapalus pauciflorus, assembly GCA_020465985.1. Lineage (NCBI taxonomy): Eukaryota > Viridiplantae > Streptophyta > Magnoliopsida > Asterales > Asteraceae > Centrapalus > Centrapalus pauciflorus. The sequence goes on from JAANYP010003747.1 coordinate 16,570, forward strand.
ATGGATAAAATTGGTATTAAACTTAAATTTGGGGTAATGGGATTGGATTGTGAATTGATTATCAAACTTGTGAAATAACCAAAAATATATGAACCACGTCTCTATCACTTTGCTACCTTCATCACAAAGTTAACACAGTGTGTATGCATTTCGTTGTGTGTATTTCGTGGGACTGGACTAGACAAAAGTGAAGCCAAAAAATCTGTTAGGTTGTTATTCTTCCTCAAGCAACCATATCCATCATCATCTTTGTGTTCTTCTTTCAAACAAGGTAAAGAAAGCTTCATTTGATGACTTTAATTGTGTTAAATATGATGAAATTGAGTTTAATTGTGCTAATTATGTCGAGTTAAGTAACTTGGAAATCGAAGTGGAGGTTGTAACCTCCTTGACAGATCGAAACAAAAGAACAAGGCTACTACTCGTGGTCATGATCCCGTTAGTGCGACTGCGATGAAGTTTGATGTGGTGGTAGTGAGCACGGACAACGATTAGGAGCGCGATTGAGGTGGGAGTTTGCTTGCGATCTGGGCAGCCGTAATGATGAGGTTGGTCGCGATGACTCGAGCTCGACGGCGATCACCCTTGTTTTGAGACAGAATTGGGTTTGAGCCTTGAGAGCATATTGGGTCATGTGTGTTGGGGCTATATCAATTATGTTAAAAATATATGAGTATCAAGTAAGTATCTTTTGGGCTAAAGTAACACGTTGCGATTCTTTATGCGTTCAGGGACAAGTAGAATTTGGACCGGCCCGGACAGAGACTATAAGGACTAGTTAGAGTTAGCTACCACCATTCAGGTGAGTACACGAGTAACTCTGAAGTGCACACCTTCTTATACAAGTCTCTATTTGTGTATATCAATTTCAACCTCATCTCCATCGTCCTCACTCTTTCCTTACTAGTAGAAGTACATGACTCTGTCGGTTGTGACGGAGTCTCTTCTGGGTAAACTCCCTGAAAATATACTCTAACCCTCTCTAATTGCCAATCTGCAAGTCTAAGAAGAGATAGGGGAATGTCCATCACTGGCACCCTAGGAAGTTCTCTCGGGAGCTTGAATCGTTGAAGCGCGACGATTCTAGACTACTGGCCGTAAGATATAGTAAAGAACCAATCATCCCTCTGAAAGTTGTGTTATCTACACTTTCCCGGCAAGATCAATGTCTAACTTACAGTTGAAGCTATCGAGTTGCGATAGTCGTGCAAGAGTCTAACTTATACTTCTTGAGAATGTCAAGAGTGTATTTCGACTAGTTCAAAAAATATCTCATCTTCAAGTTGTTTGACTTGTAATCCGAGGAAAAAATTCATTTCCCCCGTCATACTCATCTCAAACCTGGACTCCATTAGGGATGAAAAATCTTTACAAAACCCATGGTCAGTAGATCCAAATATAATGTCATCTACATAAATTTGGACTAGCATTACGTGTGGGCCTTCCTTTTTCGTGAACAGAGTTGTGTCCACCACACCTTTACTAAAACCAGCAGAGATAAGAAAATTTGAAAGACTGTCATACCATGCGCGAGGTGCTTGTTTTAAACCATAGAGGGCTTTATCTAGCACATAAACATGGTCTAGTTTATGTGCATCAATAATGCTTTGTGGTTGTTCAACATACACCTCTTCATTAAGTTCACCGTTTAAGAAGGTTGTCTTGACGTCCATTTGGTACACCTTGAAGTCCTTGTTTGCCGCATACGCCAAGAAGATTCTGATAGCTTCAATCCGTGCAACTGGAGCGAATGTCTCGTCATAATCAAGGCCTTTTTGCTGTCCATAGCCTTTGGCGACTAGTCTTGCTTTATTTATTACCACAATGCCGTTTTCGTTTCGTTTGTTCTTAAAGATCCACTTGGTCCCGATTATGGCTCGGCCTTTTGGTTTGGGAACTAACCGACATACTCTTAACTCTTCAAATTGCTTGAGCTCTTCGTGGATTGCTACTTTCCATCCAATC
>JAANYP010003748.1:10851-55445 GCA_020465985.1 Centrapalus pauciflorus
GAATGACATTCAATCTACGTAGAATGACATTCTTCTACATGAATGGCATGTAATCTACATAAAATGACTGCAATCTACGTAGATGACATGCATCTACGTAGAATGTCGTGTAGAATATCAATATCATATATTTTTACATAGATTACATGATAAAATATCCCAAACACATTGAAGTTTATGTCATCTAAATAAAAGATATAGAGATGTATAAGAAAACCTAAATATATATATATCTGAAATATAAGAAACCTAACATTCTACATAATATGTGTGATTTTTACAAGCAGTCTGTTATATATTCTATGTAGATTCTGTATTTACGTAGATTATCATGTATCTACAGTGAAAATTATCATGTAAAACATCTATAACTATTACATTCATATCTAATATATATCTAATATCTTACAAATAACTTTCATTATAAACATTGAAAATGAATACGTCATATTCTATGTGGTATCGACGAACATATTTTATGTACAATACGTAGCATGTCATGCAATCTACGTAGAGATCATGCAATCTACCTAGAATGACATTCAATCTACGTAGATGGCATGCAATCTACGTAGAATGTCATGTCATCTACGTAGAATGTCGTGTAGAATGTCAAGATCATAGATTCTACATAGATTAATTGATAAAATATACCAAAAGCACATGTAAACAAAAAAAAAATAAGATTTCATTTAGACATTTATCAAACCTTGGTATGCAACTGATATAAAATATACCAAAAATACATAGAATAAAACTGTTAATTACGTGATAGCATGCAATCTACGTAGAATGACATTCATTCAACGTAGAATGACATCAATCTAGTAAAATGAATCAATCTAGTAGAATGTCATGCAATCTACGTAGATTTAAGTATCCTATGTTCAGTAGATTAAATGATAAATATCCAAAATGAACAAAAAAAATAAGATTTCATTTAGAACATTTGATCGAACACTTAGTATGCCAACTGATATAAAATATACCAAAAACACAATGAATAGTAATGTTAATCTACAAAAAAGATATAGATTTGTATAATAGACATAAAATATATGAAATATAAGAAACATAATATTCTACATAGATTATGAATAGTATTGTTAATCTACATACAAAAGATATAGAATTATATAAACATTCTTATATATAGCACAATACTTTCTAATAGAATACATTCAATTTTTAGCAATTACATACTTTTTTATATAGAAAAAAATATCTTTTTTTATAAAAAAAGTTTTTTTAATATTAAAATCAATTCTAATGAAAGAAAGAGAAAATGAAAATGAAAAAAAAAAGTAAGAGAGAGAAAATGAAAAAGAGATGCATATAATAAAAAAGGTGGAGTGAGAAAGATAATATTTTTTATTCCAAAAATACTCTTCTGATCCAAGGGCTCTAAAAGGTTCCTAGGTTCTCACCATCTTGAGGTTCTTAAAAGAATCTCTTCCTATATATATATATATATATATATATATATATATATATATATATATATATATATATATATATATATATATATATATATATCTTCTCTTTCCAACTTCTTTCTCATTTCATTTTCTATTATTTAAGGTTTTATCATATTTCATTTTTTCTCAAAAATATCTAGATTTATCTTCCTCCTCTTATTTTACTCATCTAGGGTTTTATCATCTCCCATTTTTTTCTCAAGAACATAAGTCGCCATCACTGCCACCACCAACTACCACTAGTACACACTCTTCATTCTCTCCTTTTTCATATCTTTTCGTGATTTAGAAGATATGAAGGTGAAAAACAAATTTTAGAAGCCACAAATGTTGTTTTAATATTTAGATGTGTTGTGTTTTCATTTTTTTACTCATATTTGAAAGTTTTTGTTATTTAAATCTTTGTTTTTTTGTAAATTTTTGTATAAGTTGCACAACAAGTGTTTGATGAAATGTCTAATCAAATCTTACTTTTTCTGTTTCAATTCGTCTACGACAATCTATGTAGAGTACGTGATATTCTACATAGAATATGTTCGTCTGTTCGTCGGAGGTTCTGGTTCCTAAAGGGTTTTGTGTTTTGATAGTTCTATGTATGTACGTATTATACGTAGAATTGATTTGTATTTTTATATAAAATATATGATATTCTATATAGAATAAATAATATTCTATACAAAGTTGATTGTAGTAAATTTGTATCTATATTCTATATAGAATACATAACATTCTATCTAGATTATTGTTATTACTATATCAGTTAATTTATTTTTATATAATATATATATACATATGAAATGTATTATGAAAAATATATGGATTGAAGAACTGGGTTTGCAGTTTTTGGTTTATGATTGATGTCAATTTAAATAAGAAATATATAGTATAATTTACAAAGAATAAATAGTATTTTATAAAGAATTGTTTGTAGCTAGTTTTGATCTATGTAGTTTCTGGTTATTGTTGTACAAGCTAATTTGTTATTGTTGCATCTATATAAAATACATATATTTTATGTAGAATATTGTTATGGTTGCACCATTTAATTTATTTTTATATAGAATATATGAAATGTATAAAAAAAAACATAACATTCTACATATATTATGAATAGTGATGTAAATCTACATAAAAATATATAAGAAACATAAAATTTTACAAACATTACATAATGTTCTATATAAAATATGTTATATTTTAAGCAGTAAAATAATAATATGCACATGAAAAATCATTTAAAAAACATATTCTATAAAAAAATCAATTCTCATGAAAGTGAAAAAAAAAAAAAAAAAAAAAGTGAAAGAAAGGAAAAAAAAAAAAGAAAAAATAGATTTTTTCTTCCTAAATTACTCTTTGCACTATTTGAAGTATATCTTTTTTATTTAAAGTAGTTTTAACTTGATTTATGTATTTATTAAGTAAAATTACAAAATATTTTAGTTTTATAATTGTTATTTTGTCATTTCAAGTAAAAATAACTTCAGATTCGTTTGCTTTGTAATATATTTACGTTTAATATGTATTTAGACGCATAAATTTAAATTTTTTGATATCTAACTATTTGATTTAGTTTTAAAAAATGGATTTTTTGAATATTCCGGTATCCGAATCCGAATTTTCGAAATCGGATTTGGGTATGAAAAATTACTATCTAAGATTTCGGATATCCGATTTTGAATACCTCTACTTGACACTATCAAGCTCGGCTAGGTTCGACTCGAAAATGTAATATTTATTATGTTGAAAGTTAAAAATTTTATTCTTAACCCGACTCGAATATGCTCAGCTAGACTAGAATATGTAATATTTTTAAACTCGAGCTCGACTTTGTTAGATAAATTTAATTTATACGAGAGTGATAAATATGTAATATTTATTACGTTGAAGGTAAAAATGTAAGCCTATAAACTTATGTTCACTTAAGCCCGCAAGCCTATCGAGTCGGTTATTCTGATACTCAAACCCAACTCGATAAATACTCGAGTAGCTCAAGCTCAGCTCGATTAATAACGAGTCGATTTTGAGTTTTTTTTTACGAATCAATCTTGAATAGTTCACGCACGAGTTGTCTCGTCTCGTTTACACCCCTAATTCAATCCATGCTAACTTGTGTTAACACTATTACACAAATCCCGAGAAACAAATCTTCCAATTATCAATAACCTTCACATTCGCCAACCAATCGAGACGACTAAAATACAAACTCAGGTATGATCCGATCAACAGAAGGAAAATGCGGCTTACAAAGGTTCGGTTTTTCAAGAATAAAAAACCGATGAACATTCGTGTTATAGGATCCTTGCAATTTATTCTACTAACGTAAAATACAAGAGGGTCAAAGGCCACCAACTAATCCCACGATCAAATATGATAGTAGATCACATAACTCATAGTTGAAAAACATGGATAAAACCCTGAACCTCTACTATAAATTTCATTTTCCATGAAAATACAATCATATAATTTAAAAAAAAAAACAATAAAAGAAAGCCAAGAAATTTCTTTTTTTTTTTTTTCTTTATGATCCAGCTAAAAAAAAAATCAAATAAATAGAAACTAATCCTAAGACCTCACCCTGTGGTGTGGTCATAATTACTAGAATATAATATCCGTCATATTTACTTATACATAGGTGTACAACTATTGAATAGTAGTGCTTTCTTTGAATCACATCTCAATATCATCGAGGTCCGGTAGGGGGAAGCGAAGTATTGCAGCAATTCCCGTAAGCTGAGCCAGTTCTGTTTGCGAATTATGCAAAAGATCATGTAAGCATGGTGGTGTATTTCCAACTAGTTTTATAAAAATTCTTCCAAAATCCATCTCATCGAGGAGTTTATATCGTGGTGTCTAGGATCGACTTCCAAGATGGGTACATGAGTAGAGGTGTAAACAAGCTGAGTTAGAGCTATTGCCTATTAAAGCTCGATTTGTTAAACGACCTTGGAGATCGTGTAATAATGAGCTTTAACTCAAGCTTCAAACATTAAGCTTGTCTAAATGAGCTATCGAATGATAATATAATATGACATGACGTTGTCTAAAACATATAATGTAAAAAGTAAAGTGCACTCACGTTCCCCAGAAACATGCATCGAAGAAAATACATGCACTGCGCCGCCAGAATCCTTTACTGTGTTGACCAAGTTGATGTATTTTTGCCTTGTAGCTATATCAGAACTCCTGAGGTGAACATCACAAAAATTCAAAACAAGTAAAAGATTATATTATATAGACTTTAAATAACAAAATTTCATTAAATGCAGATTTAAGAACAAGTACATGGTTCAAACCATATAACAAACTTCATAAAAATGACTAATTTCCATCTTCTGATGGAATTTTGTAATTTCAATAGAATTGAATTTCCTCTCATTTTCCAACCAAAAATGGCATGAATTAGGTCAATGGAATCTTGAATTTAAATTTCAAAGGATTCCAGCAGATTACAACGAACCAAACACCACCTTCAAATCTGTATATATCATAATATGATAATAAACCGAGTAGCTAACAAAAATAATGTGATAAGGCATAAGCAGCAATATTTATAATTATAGGCACGCAAACAGTTAAAATGACACTCACAATCATCAACCAGTACAAAGTCACCATTGATGCAATCTCTGGATGAAAAAAAGAGGCAATTGAAAAGTAAAATGTGAAAACAGAAAAACAAAACAAGAACACATAAAAAAGTACATGGTCCGGTCCAAGAATGGCCTATGTCCACCACTGACTAATGAGTCTATTAATTCAAATTAGGGCTTACAGTTACATGGAGATATATTTATATTACAAAATCTGTGCCCTAATGCTCCATATGGGCCTTACCCGAATTTTAATTTTACTTCAGGGGGAACCCACCAAGGTGCTTAGGTGCCCTTGGACTCCCGCCATAAATACCGGGAATTGCTTCCTTTGGCAATACATCAGACTCAACAATTTAGCATTATACACATGCAAGAAGTGAAGAAACTATGTATGACAAGGCATCCATAAAATAAAAAAGATGTTTGTTTGTTCCATGCTAGTAAAAAATGAGTTCAAACAGAATTGTAGAATTACAAACCTGAAAAGGTCATCAGTGATAAGTAGCGTCTGAACAGCCATTCTTTCATGGGCTACCTCGACATGTTTGGGTCCATAACATGCACGATGTGGGTCCTGCATGTGATATAAATGAGTTCAGAAGTCACAAATACAAAAGGATAACAAATTTGAGGAGGCAACCTTCATTTACTTATAAATGGGTTGATATACATTCTTATATCTATGTAAAAGTTTATTTACACCAACCGTCCATAAATATATAATCCACTTATCTCTTAAATTAAATGTTCACTTTTAGAATGATTATAAAACCAATGATATACATTTTATTAGACATCAGTAAATTAGTATTGTATAATATTATCTTCTCAAATCTTAATTTTATAACATGCGAAAGAATGGTGTTTAGTATTTTATATTACTACAACTATACAACTCATAATTGCTTATGTTGGCTATCCGGTTCTCTTCTCATTCTAAAATGGATATAATATTTAGACAATTAGACCTGGCAATTGGAGACACGAACACACGAGTTTGTGAGAGACACGACACGACACGAATACATGGCACGAGTACATCTTAAAAAATGAGATAAAAACTTATTGCCTTTCGTGTATTCGTGTTGTGTCAAATTCGTGTCTGACACGTGAAAACGACACGAATACACGAATTGCCCAGTCTAATAATATTCAAGCATCATACACAATACAATGTAATGTATATGAAGTTGACTGTTAATTTAAAAGGTAAAATATGAAATAAAGCATCGTCTAATAAGACGATGCATATTTGAGAAGATATCATTATCCTACATTAATTGCACATTAATAGATACATAATTTTGTGATGATACAAGTTCCAAATAAACGCATCTACTTTGAGTAAAAAGCATCGGTTAATCTCAAATATTCACTCCTGTGAGTTACTGCTAGATAAACTAATTTGAAATATGATATAAATGTAAGAGTCTGGATTAGTCAAATGCAAATTAGAAAATATTATGACGTTCATCGTATCCATTTTTTCATTTAGGCTGGCAAGATTGCATACGTTTATTTTAATTATCAACTCATATTTAAGAATCAAGCTTAAATAATCTCTGCAGGTTTAATGATTAATTTGCAATATCATTGATAAACAAATAAAGAACATGGAGATCAAAGTTGGAACCTGACATTAGAAAGCATCGTGAAGAAATCCTTAAGAGCTCGAACCTGAAATAGTGAACAAAGATTGTTAAAAGAGAATTGAATTCAAGAACACATAGCAATGGATCTTGTGGCTACCTCTTGGGCTGCTTTTGTATCCTTGATCATATTCATCACATTTGGAGCATCGAGGACTTCTCTCAAACTATGTCTGTGTAACAACAATTGTTAAAATATAATATTTACTGCAGAAAGCTGGAAATAGTGCCACTAACACAAAAAAGCGACATTTAAATTTTCAGCAACATGCTTAAGAAAAATTCATATGAAAATGCATGACTAAGTGCAACACTAAACTAGGAATTCAGTTATTGGGTAACCTGTTAACTTCACAATATCTGCATCCCAAAGTTTTCAAAATTTCACAAATGACAAAAATAAGAACCAGACCATACTTGTATCCTGAAGTTGTGTGCACAAGGATGATGCGTGACTTGTTCTCAATAATGTGCCTCAGATCTCTCCTTTCTGCTTCCAACATTAAATGACGATGAAATTGATCCTGAAGTACATATGAAAGAAACCCTCAGACATATGATACTGTCAAAAGTGATAATATCACACAATGACCACCATTTCTATTTCTACAGTTTGTTTGACACAGATTAAGGTCAAATACTTAAGTTATTTTTCTTTTTCTTATAAAACATATTTGTAGCCAAGAAAATAAATTGGTGGCACTCTCAGATTCTCAGCTCATTTGAATAGAAGCAGGTCAAATAGGTAAAAGTATAAAACATTAGCAAAGAACAAAAAAAAAAAGAAGGTCCAACTAGCCAAGTGACCAAGTGAGTCACAGATTGCCTAAGGCGTATTCAAACGCTTAGTATCGCTTACAACATCATAACTCATTTTAATAAAATAATATTCGTAATCTTATAGAATACATTAAATACTTATGAATATTTTAAAAAGGGTTGGCAAGTCGGCCCAATTTAAGCCAACCCATCTTGACCCGTTACCCAGGCTGCATGTTTTACCATCCTTAAATATAGTACAAACATTCATTTTTTGTTCCTCATTTAATATTATAGTTCATATCAGCTTCAAATACTGACCTTAGTGAATCCTGGACTTGCAATTACAGCACATCGAACAACCTTGAAGTCAATATGCTTTATAAATGCCTGGACAAAAAAACAAACTATTAATGCTTTGCACTTGCATACAAGATTTGCGATTAAAGAAATACGATTATAAATGGTAAAGGCAGCAGCTTTGAATCTTCAAATCAACGTACCTGTAAAACATTCTCATAGAACTTATTCAAAGCCTGTAACACAAAAAGATCAAATATTAACATAGAATCAAGATTCAAGAATGTTGAACCGATACTAATTTAAGAAAGATGCTTTTAATTTAAAAAAAAAAAAACAATTCAAAAAGCTTAATCCTTAAACATACTTTGTCATAACCAGCTATAGAAGGCCCATGCTTGCGAGGAATTGAGGCTTCTATCCGAGAACGAGTAATAGTTAAACTGATGAAAAATTACGCAGCTAAGTAACTGTAACTTTCGAAATACACTAAAGTTCTAAAAACAATAACATAAATATGCCTGGAAATGACAAATTAATAAAAAAGTTTACTTAACAATATGATATAACACGCTTAAATCTCTAGTTACACAACTACTACAATGTAATATCCACAGGATCACTTAAACACAGAATAAAAGATTAAAGAAACATAAAACGATTCAATGTGTCTATAAAAAGTTATGTTACCTTTTACCCACAAGAAGAATATGTGCCAATCCTTCTTGCATCAGCACCACTGCAAGATCAGCACTGGCAGAAGGATCTAATTCAAGAGAGCAAACCATCAGAGTGAAAAAATAGAACTGATGAACGGAACTTTTCAAAAGAGAATGACGCCACATTATGATCTTCAGAAAGGGTGGCAAAAAGGGGGGTCAGGCAACGGATCAAAAGTCAAAGCTGGTTCAGGTATAAGAGGGACAGTTTTTTATGAGGGTTGAGTTGCCTGGTTGACCTGGAACATTTTCTGTCCAAATATTTTAGTTTGTTATAGACTAGTGTGTTAAATATGATTAAAAAAAGCTTTGTCACAATAGTTACTTAACTTTATAAATGTAACATTAGGAAATTTATGCAATTAAATTAAACTCCACTCACTGTTCAATCCGTTTGACCAATTTCCTTTTTAGCCAATTTTTTCTTATTTTACACATTGACCCGTCAGAAATAAAATATAATCCAAATCAACCCATTCATGAACAAATGGATGAAACTGCCACATCTACAGGACCATATGGCAAGTAAATGGTCTGTAATTTTTAGTAACTCGTGAAAGAATTCAAGAACTATAGAGATAACAAATTTTGGGTATTCTGGTGTTCTGAGCATGTCACCTTGCACCGTGCAAATAGCATTAGGGCTCAGCGTTGATAAAGATTCAGAAACATATCACAAATAGGTATCTATTTACTTCTTGTCACAAGGCCATCTTATTCCCCTGCTGTACTTAATCCAACAGATTAAGATCGGAAGTGGCAACCATAAATATCAACCAGTGCATTAGAATATTACAGTTGTCACTGTCAAACAGTACGAAAGTCACTCAAGTGACCTAGAGACAAGAGTACAAATCCCATAAAAGCTCAAATGCTTCTGTGTGTGTGTGTGTGCACACATATTGAGCTAAGCAAGAAAAAGAGTACAGTGGGTCTTTAAGAAATATCATTTCATGAGCTTATATGTCTACAATGTTATCAAATGCGAAAGTCGCACTCGAGGCGACATACCTTGATCGGGGACTAAGTCGAGAGAAGACGAGGGCCCGAGTGAAGTGAAGATGTAAAAAATACTTTACATGACGCAAAAACATAAAATATAAGCATAATATATAGAACTAAAGATATAATATCAAATATACCACTTTAAACCAAAACCCTTACGCAAAATAGTAGTAGCCAATGAAGTAAAACGTATAAAAAAACCCATCTATATTCTATCATTCTCAACTCTCAAATACACTATCTATTTATCTAACCTATCTCAATCGCTATCCTCCAATTCTAAATCATCATTTCCTATTTCCCCATCACTAACTATTTCAACTACATCATCATCATCTGATTCATCGACCAGGGTCGTCCTACTTGAAGATGGTGGTGGTGCATTTCTTCTAGGATGGCGTTGCGGTTCGTTCAATCCACTCGATTGTGCAACGTTACCCCAAGTTCAATCCCTCCTCACCATAAACAAGTTCGTCATCTGCATCCTCGTCTCTTCCCGTGAGCCATTCATTGCAATCATCTAAAGAGATGGGATCAATGACATTCATGCTATCATACCGAGCCTTAAGTTTTTTATTATACTTAACAAAGACCAAGTCATTAAGCTTCTGTTTAATCTGTTTCTTTTCTTTTGTTGGATCTAAAAAGTAAGAAATAAACAAAGGTTAGAATTCATATGTAACTATAATCTTTACAATTGAACTAAGGAAGATAGTTGATACATGTCCAAACACACTCCAATTTCTTCACATTAAGCTCAAAAAAATTATGGCAAGTTGTTGTAGAATTGGAGCCACAGTCCCAAACACCGTCCACCATTCAGCTAAAATTTTGTAAACAGTAAACACTATAATTCAATAAAGGACTAAAACTGTACTGTATACAAATTAGTCATTTAGAATGCACAAGTAGTTTACCAGGAGACTTGGTATTTCCTAGTTCCAACAGCCATGGGATTCCCGAAAAGACCTTCTGCTTTCTTATAGAGTCGTAGGTCACTCATAATTCGGTCTTGGTAGTCGATGCTTTTAACCCACCGTGACACACACTTTAAGAACCTAGTATTAATCTCATAATCAAAACTCCATTTTTCGGTTATTATAGAAATGTTCAGGGTTTAGAAAATGTCTCCAGCTGCATGTAATGGACGATGCAATTGAGAATTCCATCGAGCATCAATAATTTCAAAAAGTTGCTTGCATTTACTCTTGTTTTTTTAAGCCATCCATGATAGCCTCCTTAGCTCAATCCATGGTTGCATATATATATATAACTCATCGAAGGCTTTTGGTCACCATCCACATGCCTAAGTACCTTCACTAATGGCCCCATAGCAATCAACGCGTATATAATGTTATTCCACAAATGTGTAGATAAAATAATCTAATGAAATTTTTTTCCCCTTTGCCTCTTTAGCCCACTTGGAGGTTTGCCAATATTCTGAGATGAACATACTTCTCAACTTATCTTTCAACTCTTTAATTCGCTTCAAATTAAGATAACAAGTGGCAAACCTCGTTTTACCCACTCTGACTAAATCTTTCTTTTCTGTAAAGTCACGCATCATATCAAGAAGTCTGCCAAGCGTATATATGTAGCTTGTTAGGCTGATTGCATTTGTCAACATCTTTGATGCTTGAGGAATCTTTCCAATGTCTTCTAACATCTATTTATGCAATGTGCAGCACATGGGGTCCAAAACAAATTATGACTCTTATTTTCTAGCAACCTACGTGCAGTAATTTGATATAAATGATAAACCAAAGTGTCAAATACTATTACTAATCTACTGTGGTGTAAAAATAATTCAAAAATAAGATTATCTAAAATAAATTACATACTTTCACGTTACTAGTAATTTATTTTAGATAACTTATTATAGATAATCTTATTTTTGAATTATTTTTACACCACAGTAGATTAGTAATAGTATTTGACAATTTGATTCATCATTTATATCAAATTACTACACGTAGGTTGTTAGAAAATAAGAGACATAATTTGTTTTGGACCTCATGTGCTGCACATTGCATAAATTTGATGTTAGAAGGAAAGATCGTTGGCAAATGCAATCAGCCTAACAAGCTACATATATACGCATGCCAGACTTCTTGATATGATGTGTGACTTTACTAGAAAAGAAAGATTTAGTCAGAGCGAGTAAAACGAGGTTTGCCACTTGTTATCTTAATTTGAAGCGAATTAAAGAGTTGAAAGATAAGTTGATAAGTATGTTCATCTCGATACAATGACAAACCTCCAACTGGATTAAAGAGGCGGAGGGGGGAAAATTTCAGAGATTATTTTATCTACACATTTCTGGAATAACGTTAAATACGTGTTGATTGCTACAGGGCCATTAGTGAAGGTACTTAGGCATGTGGATGGTGAACAAAAGCCTTCGATGGGTTATATATATGAAGCCATGGATAGAGCTAAAGGAGGCTATCATGGATGGCTTCAAAAAAAACGAGATTGAATGCAAGCAACTTTTTGAAATTATTGATGCTCGATGGAATTCTCAACTAACCCTGAACATTTCTATAATAACCCAAAAATGGAGTTTGATGGTGAGATTAATATTGGGTTCTTAAAGTGTGTGTCATGGTTGGTTAAAAGCATCGACGACCATGATCGAATTATGAGTGAGCTACGACTCTATAAGAAAGCAGAAGGTCTTTTCGGGAATCCCATGGCTGTTCGAACTAGAAATACCAAGTCTCCACGTAAATTACTTGTGCATTCTAATGACTAATTTGTATATAGTACAGTTTTAGTCCTTTATTGAATTATAGTGTTTACTTTTAAAAAAAGGTTAGCTGAATGGTGGACGGTGTTTGGGACTCAGGCTCCAAATCTACAACAACTTGCCATAAAAATTTTGAGCTTAATGTGTAGCTCATGTGGTTGTGAAAGAAATTAGAGTGTGTTTGAACAGGTATCAACTATCATCCTTAGTTCAATTGTAAAGATTATAGTTACATATTAATTCTAACCTTTGTTTATTTCTTATTTTTTAGATCCACACAAAGAAAAGAAATATATTAGAGCAGCAGAAGCTTAATGACTTGGTCTTTGTTAAGTATAATAAAAAACTTAAGGCTCGGTTGATAGCAGAATTGTCATTGATCCCATCTCTTTAGATGATGTAGATGATTGCAATGAATGGCTCATGGGAAGAGACGAGGATGCAGATGACGAACTTGTTTTTGGTGATGAGAGATTGACTTGGGGTAACGTTATAGAATCGAGTGGAGTGAACGAACCGCAATGGCATACTAGAAGAAATGCACCACCACCATCATCAAGTGGGATGACCCTGGTCGATGAATCAGACGATGATGTAGTTGAAATAGTTAGTGATGGGGAAATAGGAAATGATGAATTTGAATTAGAGGATAGCTATTGAGATAGGTTAGATAAATAGATAGTATCTGAGAGTTGAGAATGATAGAATATAGATTTGTTTTTTTATACGTTTTTTGGCTACTACTATTTTGCGTAAGTGTTGTGGTTTAAAGTGGTATATTTGATATTATATCTTTAATTTTGTATATGATGCTTAAATTTTATGTTTTTGCGTCATGTAAAGTATTTTTTAATTTTTTACATCTTCACTTCACTCGGGCCCTCACCTTCTTGCGCCTCTCGACTTAGTCCCCGATCAAGATATGTCGCCTCGAGTGCGACTTTCGCCTTTAATAACATTGGTTTAGCCGTTTAGGGGCATAATTGACTACATAATCAATTTTTTTTAATCTCTAAAAAACCTAATGCCGTTTACCACATAAGTCGCTTGACCCTCGCCTAGTCGGTTCGCCTTCCTACTTTGCATCGCCCTAAACCCTAAGGCCCTAACTCTAATGTCGTGTCGCCTGATCGACTAAAGCGCAGAGGCGATCGCCTTTGATAACCTTGCTACAGAATAGCAAGAAGAGAAGATCACTTGTAATAAAAATTGTATCCCCGTTAATTTTTTAGATCTCCGACACCTATAAATTTACATAAACGTACCTGACGCTTGTTGAAGTGCATCTATTGCTAGTGAGTCCCATAAGACCTGCAACATAACAGGTAACCCATTTCAGAAACAAATACCAACTGGTAAAAAATTTAAGCAGTTGTGGTAGGCGCAATATCAAAGGCACATACATGTATATGAAGTTAGTGGTTGCTACATGAGTGAAGCTTATGTAATGTTCAAACAGATATAATAACATACCAGCAATAAGAAATAGAATAAATTTATGGCAAACCATCAACGTTACCAACAAAATCCCCAATTTTTCTTTCACCAATAGAGGGAGTTTGAGAGTGATCAGAGAGAATGGGCACTGATTCATCTTTTTTCACAAAAAGCAATTGCCAGTAGTTGATGTAAATTTTGGATGTCAAAGTAAAGGTTAGTCCAATACAAAACATTGTGAAAGGAAATATTGAAACATACCTTTCTTAACACAAAAGGCCGATGTAGTTCAAGTTCGAGTGTATGAAATGCCCCTATCTGCAAATAAAAAAATTATGATGTAACGTAGAATATGTTTACATGGTATATAAGAATTGGCAAAATTTGTAGGTGAGAAACAGGACTTCCATACAACCACATTGCTTCTTACTTCTCAAAAGTAATCTAACATGCTTACACAAAATTTGGACCTACTTTAACATGTTCATTTTCTAGAATGTTCTTCCCACGGATTCTCAGCACTGCACCTTCCTTGTCGTAATCAATATTCTGCATACAATTTCACAAATAACATATTACTATTAATGTCTAACGACTGTGAACTAAACAAATAACTGCTTATGGGTCGATGGAAGATGTAGCTTAAGAAGGGGAGGGAAGGGGGAGGGTGAAGGAAAAGCTCACAGTCAGAGATTCTAGGTGAACATGAGAACTGAGACTACACTTTTAGAATGACCTTATGAAACTTCAGATGCCATAAACCCACCTTACCTCAACTTTGATTTCAAGTTTTAATTTCACACGTTCTGCTTCTCTAGCTCCAGAAGCTGCTTGTCTAAGAACTTTTCTGCAAAATGCAAAAGAAACATAATAAGTAAACATCAGTTTCAGCACAAGAGTTTCTGTTCTTTAAATTGAAAATGTAGTGTTACGCAGGATGGCAATTAAGATCATCATCTATAACTTTTGCAACCATGTGATCGAAGGAAGCAGTCATTACATGGTACAAATGGTACATGTTTTCATTTCCAAAGGAGAACCGACATGCTTATAATGTTACAAAATCTATAGCAGTGATGTTCATGATGATAAGTAGCTCCAGCCATCATTCTCACCAGATTTATAAACTTAAGTATCTATCAGCTTCCTTAAACATAATGTAGATGAAAAAGTAGCAGAAGACATGTGTTAGATTTCAGAAACAAAATTCAGAACTGAAACCAAGAACTCAACAAATTCAAAACCCCAAATGTGAATCAAGAAAGAAAATATTCAAATTCACTTTCAAAGATGGGTTACATGACTACAATTTGAGTTATTGTCCTCATTAACCCATAGGACTTATTTATACTAAAAAATACAAAACTAACCCTGATCAAACTATCAGAGAATTACACTAAATTCCCTGAACTAATACAACAAATTCAAGTCACTAATCTCACAACATGTTCACCACCATTATTCTTGTCTCAAAAGTCTCAGGTCTCAACCCTAGGTTTCTATTTCTCTTAAGTTGACACTGAAACAAGGTAGTATGATTCTCTCTGTAGTAACTTTAGACTACCATTAACATTGATTCAAAGCTACGATTGTAGTTACAAGTGATACTCAGTGTTGTAAAAATCGGCCTACCTAGGCACTGATCGGGGGAGTAAGGCTACGATTTGCCTATGATCGGCTTGGTTTAGGCGGAATCGGGCTAGGCGGTTCCAGGCGGGTCAAGAAGTCAACTTTTTAAAAAAATTAATAATAAAACAGATAATAAAAGGCAAAAAGAAGGCAGATTAGGGTTTGTAATCTCATTCTCAACACCAACGTCGCTCGTCCTAGTCTCTCTTCGTCTCTGGCTCTCACCACCAGCGTCGCTCGTCTATCTCTCTCTCCTCACCGGCTCACCGTATCTATCCGTCTCTGGCCTGCTAAAATTCGCAGCTTTGCTGCTGTCTCAGCCACTCCTCTCATCGTTGTGAAGCTGCTGTCTCAACTCCTCTCATCTTCTGTCTAACAGAGTACCAGTTATGTGTACTTGAAGATTTTAACAATTATGCTTGTCTTATAAAAACATATTTTAGGATGTTATGATTAATTATATTTATATTTGAGTATTTATAAATATGTTGTGTGTATAATTCTAGAATTTACATATAAAGAATCCCAATCCGACTACTCCCGAGGCCGACTACTCCCTAGTCCCCAATCGGCCGGCTGACTACCGCCTAGCGATTTCTACAACATTGGTGATATTTATATTTCTTTTACTAATGCTCCTTCCACTTCCTCTTTTACGCGCTAAACTAATTATTCAAAAGGCTAGCAGAATATGCCAATATGGAACATAGGAATTTGAATTTTCTAGAAGAAAATTTTCATGTAATCATGTAACCAGGAGTAATTTTGAAGCACACTGCATACTGATTAACAAGTGTATCAGTTTTCTTCTTGTATAAAAAAAGTTTTGAAGGGATCAATAAATTTACAAGTTACAACAAGAAAACTCTCTATACTTTATCTTTTGTTCTGTCTAAAGGTTGTTCCAATTTGTAGTCTCAAACTTCATTCAAGTCAACAAGTCGTAACTATAAGCTAGGATTCTAAAATGGTGAGTGATTTCAATTTATTGTGTTCATGCATATCATTTTGTAATATAAAAACATGTCAAGAAATCATCTGTTGTACACCATTTTTCCAACTAGACCTTCACCAAAATTCAGCCTCATCTTTTCATAATTGTTTATCTGTCATTCTTAGCCCTAGCATATATTTAAAATGCTCCTTTTGCAAGAATTGTTCCCTTACAAGTAACAACAGTGTATTCTACATGGTCTGCTGTGTTAACTCCAGCTTGTTTTCTCTTTCGTACACTTTAGGTACTTAAAGTCCTCTCTTTTACATCCTAACCTTGTCAAACATTTCAAAGTAATTATCAAACCAAGTCAATCCTTTTGCATTTGTATTATTTTGCCTCTTAATGCTTAACCCCTCTAACATTGCACAACTCAAATTCAACATAATAGAATTCAGTTGCAAACCCAAAAGCCAGCATTGTCCCATTTATAGTAATTGTTACAAAGCATCATTTTACTTACCAAAATTTCTCAAAATAATGATCTTAAACACAACAAATTCAAAACTTGAAACTTGTTTGACATCAAAGTCTACATCAGTATGGTAGACATACCATTCTACAACTCTATAAATCAATTAAAAACCTTGTTGATCATCTACTTAGAGGACAAACTAAGAAGATTACACTACCAAATTAATCCAGTGTAATCAATGTAAAAACAAAATCTTTTACAGGAAACAGAAACTAATCTCTCAAGAACAATTATCACAGTATGTGTTGCCACATTAAATTAATATAAACTTCAATTACTTAAGACAAACCTGATAGTAACAGCCATGACAGTATCACCGGGCACAATTAAATTATAAGCGACCCACAAATCGTCTGATTCGTCGGGAATCATCTGTTTAGAAAACCAAATTCAAATAGAGCTCGATAAGGATTGATGATCGAAAGATTATCCTTCGTATGTCAACGATACTTAGCGAGGTATTACCTTGACGCTGCCGGGGCCGTCGGGAACGAAATCTCTCCGGACGATCTTCATCTCAAGAACGATTCTATGTATTCTTTGTTTTCGATTTCTTTATGTTTATATATACACATATGTGTGTGAGAGAAGTTGCAAACCCTTTTTATTCTAGCGTGAAAACTATTTTAAGGTTTTCTGTACAAAAATTTTAAGGTAAATTACAATTTTCGGTTGGGATGGTTTGGTTTGGTTTTTTGTCGAAACCAACTCAAATCGAAAATTCCAGTTTTTGAAATGGAGAAACTGTTCGATTTCGGTTTTTTTCGGTTTTAGTTTTCCGGTTTGCATTATTGTTTTTTTGGTTTACACCCGTGGGTTTTTTGGTTTTTGTTTTTCGGAAACAGTTTGGTTTTGGGTTTAAACCTGCAAAATCTTAGGGGGCGTTTGGTTCGCTGGAATCTGACGGAATGGAATGGAATCTGTCAATAGAATGGAATTCTGGAAGGAATGGAATCTGTCTGAATCCAAATACTATAATTTATTGAGAATGTGAAGACCTGTTGTTAAAAGGATTGTTTTGAAGAAATGGAATTTTAAATTCCTTCCATTTTGCTATGGAATGATCATTCCTTCAAAATGGGGGATTTTTTTTAAAAATGTGGAATGATCATTTCATTCCTTTGGACTACCAAACAACCTATCAGAATGGAAAATTCATTCCTTTTCCGCCAGATTCCATCGGATTCCAACGAACCAAACATCCCATTAGACATTTTTTTTTACTAAATTTGAGTTTTGTTTACTAAACTTATGCTTTTTCTTTAAGGTTTATTATGAAAAAAAACCAACATGTTTTCATGTTTTTTCGTCCCTCCATGTTATTTCTTTTTCTATAAAAGTCCTCAAGTTAATTTTCTTTTTTAGTTTAGTGAAATTTGGACAATAGAACCTGGTTTTTCAGTTTTTTTAAACCCGGTTCATTAATTATAACCGGGGTCTAATGTCCAATTTTCACTAAACAAAAAAAAATTTTAACTTGAAGACTTTTATGAAAAAAAATAACATAGAGGGACGAAAACGCAAAAAACATGAAAATATATTGGTTTTTTTCGTAATAAACACTTTTCTTTATTAAAGATAAAGACTATTTGATAAATCATAAAAAATAATAGTTTACGCTTGGATTTTTAATCAACTTATGTGTTAGTTTGATACTTTGATTTAACAATTTTGGATATTAAATATTAACTTAGTTAGTTTAAAACTTTAATATAGGGCAAATGACCAAAAATAGTAACAAGTTTTGATATTTTTATCATTAATAGTAACATTATTTATTTTTTATTATTTATAGTAACAACTTATTATTTTTCTATCAATAATAGTAATGGACGACTTACAAACCTGTTTAGCAGGTCATCAACTTTTCAGTTATCAAAAATAGTAATATCTTTTCAGATTTTTGTCAATAATGGTAACATATCATATTAAAACATAATTTTTTTTATTTTATTAAGTTTTCTAATATTTTATAAACACCAAAATAACCCAAATTTATGTTCCGAATGTTTACGGATTAATAATATTCAATTATTTATTAAAAATTTATATATTATGAATGAAAAAAATACAATGAATCATTAAAATTTTAATTTTGTCCAACTAAAAAAATTACGAATAAAGTAATACAAGTCGTTTCATTTTTTAGTTTTTTCCAATCTAAATGTTCATAGTTTTTTTAATTTAAAATCAAAATGAGTCTCAATATTTTTCATTCATAAAACTATAAACTACAACGAGTCATGGTTTTTCCATTCATAGAAAAACTAAAAAATGAATGGGTCGTAATATTTTTTCATTCTTAATACTTTTCATTTGGAATAAAAAAAATTACAAATTGATCGGCTTTTTAATGGTTTCTTGGTGGGACTTACGGAAATGGTGAAATAAAATATTATTTGCATCTCCGAAAGATCGAAGTAAAGTTTTGAAGGAGGACTCATTCCCTTGGGTATAGAGAATGACGGGCCTTTGGATAAAAAACCGGAATCATTCATCCAAGATTAATTGGTCAAGTTGAAAGAATAATCCGTTTTCGTGTGCATTCTAGATAATTTTCCGTTGTAAGGTTGTGACTTTTTATTTTGTGTCTCCAACTTGGAGCCATAAAATTGTTTGATGATTAATATAATTTGCCTTTCAAAAAAAAATAATCAAATATTATTTAATCGTAGATAAATATTCAGAATAAATAAATTTAATGAAATTAAAAAATAGTCACTAAAGACAGTAGTAAGATAATTAAATAAATTGAAACATAAATTGAGTTTATTTTAGTGTTTATGAAATCTTAGAAAAACTTAAAAAATAAAAAAGTTTGGTTTAATTTGATATGTTATTGTTATTGATAAAAATATGAAAAATTGTTACTATTTTTTATAACTGAAAAGTTATTGGTGACCTGCAAACTTGATAGAATAATAAAAAGTTGTTACTATAAATGATAAAAAATAAATAATGTTACTATTAATGATAAAAATATCAAAACTTGTTACTATTTTTGGTCATTTGCCCCTTTAATTTATTAAACTTACTAACTTAGGCTTTGAATTAATTTAAGTAATTTCACCATGTAGAAATATAATAATAATGTTTATACCAATTAATTAGCATTCTCTACTTCACATATAATTAAAATAAACATAACTATTAATAATGTTAATTAATTAGTATTTTAACATCATAAATATCAATTATCTATATAATTGAAAAATGTTTCGTGTAATATAGGAGTATGACATAATATTAAATATGAGTGAAAGTAAAATTAACTCAATAAACATATAAAATATTTATAAAAATTAAATTAATCTAAAAAACCGGTTCGGTTTTGAGAGGGAATCCGTAACCAAAGCATTTACTCTGGTTTTTAAGGTTTCGGTTTTTTTGGTTTTTTCGGTTTCTCGATTTTTCAGTTTTTTGGATTTCTGGTTCGGTTTTTGCTCACTCCTAATTTTCGGTCCTCGTTTTTATACATAAATTATAATTATGATCCTTTTTACGTTTAAATTATAATTTTAGTATATATGGTTGTCGTTTTGTTATGTTTTTAATACTTTGACCAATTATTTTTTTAATGGAGAATTTCATATATATCCTTGTAAACTTCTTTTTATTATGCATATATCCTTATAAACTTCATTAATATATCCAAATATCTAATTTTAATTATTAAATCATTAAAAAATATCAAACATCATTTTCTTAGTTTATTTATTTGTAATTCCCAATTACCCTTTTCCCACAAAACAAAGATCGCATATGTAACCTTTTAAATCTTTTCTTATTATGCATATATCCTTAAACTTCCTCTTTTATGCTCAAAGAATACACTAAATCTACTAAACAAACTGCATTAAATTTGCATAAAAAACTGCATTAAATTTAAATTAAAACTGCACTTTTATTGAATAAAAACTGCACTAAATTTACATAAAAACTACACTAAAATGCACTAAAATTTTAAAAAAATTGCACAAATTTCAGTTAATAAAACTGCAAAAAAAAAAAAATTGCACAAATAAAACATTCTAATTAATATACCTATTCAAAAGTAATTATCCAATAAAAGTACATGTTAAATAAGTAATTGTAATATAAGTATATGTTCATAAATAATCATCCAATAAAATTATACATTCAAGAACTAGATTGGTTCGCCATTGAGTTCATACTTTCATGAGTCATAACTTTTTGTGTTCTATCCTTGTCTCCTGAAATAACTAATAAATTATTAAAATAATGTTTTTAAGATTAATATTCAAAAAACAACAAAGGAATGCAAATTAGTAAACCTTTTATGAGTAGATGCTTCATGGGACCCTTCGGACGTACTTATGTTTGTTGGATGCTTGCATGTTCGTTCATGGTGACCATACATACCACTACGTAGACATTTATGTCTTCTTTTAGGTTCATTGGATGCTACAATTCTATTTTTTTTCGGTCGTCCAGGTGGTCATTTGATAAGAGGCGGATATATCTTTTCCGTTGATTACAACCCAACCCCGAGGGAATTGGTGGTGTCCTATTTAACTAACTCATCTAAAAAAATTAAGATATATTATCATTAAACTGTCAAACTTTTAATATAAATACCATTTGATCGCAAACTACCAAATTAAAATAAAACTCAGTGTTAAGTAAATGTTCATAATCTCTACTTCTTAACGACAATAAAATAACTAAAAAGTAATCTAGGTCTTCTAGTGATCGCTATTCTGTGCACACTTCTCATCCTCACCCTTGAGTACCTACCTGAAAAAAAAGAACACAACATGAGTCAAACGCTCAGTACGGAGATCGAATACAAGTGCAAGGTATAGGAATTTCAAGGATTAAAAGATGTTTTGAAAATAGATATTTCATTTTAAAAATATAACATCCAAGAATATAAAGGCTGAATCAACGAATGGTTGGGTTATGTTTACCGAGCGTCCTAACGAAATGTGTAATAATCAATTTCATATAAAAGACTACATTGAGTGTCGCCACCCCAGTGCATCTGGTTCGGAAGGAGTGTATGACATTACACTTCACTTCCGCGAAACAAATAATAGCCTAGGATGCATCCATACACCCCCCCCCCCCCCCCCCTCCTGAAATAATCAAAAACTCATTCCCGAGGTATCATAATCTCATTCATTCATCATAATCAATCGTAATCTCAAATGAAAGGGAGACGTCGTAACCAATCACACTGTTACGGAAGTATCATGTCATTGGTGTCGTAATGTCATTCCTGTGGAGGTGTTACTCAGTAATCCTTTATTCTGTTTACTGTCTAGGGTTCAAGCATAACAAAAAGGCCTGAATAAACATCTCAAAGTATAATAATCATTTTAACACAAAAAGAGTCACATTTCACAATATAATATCAACATCCACGATAAGCCATGAAAAAAACTGTTTTCAAAAATATTTTTCATGAAAGTTTTACGAGCGCTTAAAAACAATAATTGCTTTTAAAAAAAACTGACACGGGAGATATCAAAATTCAATTGTCAAATATTAGCATACAAGTCATATCTCCATCTCCCTCTAGTAAAAAGTTCTCAAGATTTAGTGAAACCGATGTGTGAATCCATTGAATAAACATAAAAGACCTTACTTTTCAAAGGAACCGAAAAAGAATAATAACAGAGAAGAAGAGACGACAACATCTTCTCGGTGGTTGGTTGAAGTCTGTAAAACCGAGTGTGGAGTCGGAATCGACAATGACGATAATGATGATAGAAAATCACAATCTACAAAAACCGAGTGTGGAGTCGTTTATTTTGTGCTTCATGGGGGAGTCGTCGGTAAATGATGTAGAAGAACCATGCATGTCAAGCACCAAGTGACGAGTGTGAAGGGATGGAAGAGTTCATGTGAATGTCAACAGACTCTGTTGAGAAGGAAGATGACTTTTCAATTTCAAATTAATTTTCAATCACCATGCAGATGGATATTAAGGGTAGTTTAATAATTTTTAATATATAAATTTAAAAATAGTTTTTTATATTTTTTAAATACTTTAATAAATATAAATTAGATATTTGGATATATTCGTGAGTTTTAAAAGTTTAGAAGGATATATATATATATATATATATATATATATATATATATATATATATATGTGTGTGTGTGTGTGTGTGTGTGTGTGTGTGTGTGTGTGTGTGTGTGTGTGTGTGTGTGTGTGTGTGGGTGTGTGTGTAATAATAAAGTTTGTAAGGATATATACGTAATAAGAAATGATTATACAATGATTTATATGAAATTCTCCTTTTTTTAAATGATCATTTTGTCCTTTTAACTTTGTTTCAGTTTTAGTCCCTAACTAATTGCTTTCTTTTTTATATTATTTTATTTACTTTTATCATATTATTATCTATTTGATATTTAGTCTTTTTCTTATTGTTACAATTGAAACACACATACCACAATAATACATATTTAAGTGTAACTTAACAATAATTAATACATTAATACTTGCAGAATTATGGTAGAATTAAAACTTTTGCCAATAATGCATCATAAGTTATGCATCCGACCAAAAACTATTAAAGTCCACAATGTTACAGGTCATGATCCTCTAAAATATTATTACGATTAAATTACATAATTCATATCCACAAGTTCCACTTTCACCGCCCGGCATAGCTGAGTCAATGTGTGAATCTAATTAATGTCATAGTAGCACGTTGTAACGTTCAATCAATATCGTCCGCAGGCGGCCCATTACATTACTAAATATGTACTACTCATGACTTCACAACACAAGTGTTGTCTCATCATGTTTGCAGCCCAACTTTCATCCATCATCGCCCGCAAGGGGCCCGTTGCTATCCTCATATGTTACAACACTTCAATTTGGATATCCTATCAAGTCATGCTGGCAGCCCAACGATTAAATTACATAATTCATATCCACAAGTTCCACTTTCACCGCCCGACATAGCTGAGTCAATGTGTGAATCTAATTAATGTCATAGTAGCACGTTGTAACGTTCAATCAATATCGTCCGCAGGCGGTCCATTACATTACTAAATATGTACTACTCATGACTTCACAACACAAGTGTTGTCTCATCATGTTTGCAGCCCAACGTTCATCCATCATCGCCCGCAAGGGGCCCATTGCTATCCTCATATGTTACAACACTTCAATTTGGATATCCCATCAAGTCACGCTTGCAGCCCAACGTTTAGTTATCTTCGCCCGTAGGCGGCCCGTTGCTGTCCTCACATGAAAATATCTGACGCAATCCAATCTTTATATGTATATATAAATGACCACGTCTACCCCGATCAAGTACGAGAGTGGTTTCCAACAATATACACACACACACACATACATAACCGCGTCTACCCCGATCAAGTACGGGAGTGGTTACCCACAAAACAAGTATCTTTTACACCAAAATAATCCAATTGTCAAGAATGATCTAATATGACTAATGTGTCTCATGTGTTATCAATTTTATCTTTTTATTTATTAAGTTTCCAACCATAACCTTACATATGGGTACCATTTGGTTACCATTTTAGGCCTACCGATTAAACGGTGCTAATCGGCAATTTACAACCAGATAGGTTATCATGTAGTGGCATAATGATCAATTAATGATGGCCTCAAGATCTACTCGGCTAATCAATAACAAGTATTGGTTCTATTTAATGTTTAATGCCTAAATAGAATATCGCACTCAACTAACATCAATTAGAGGGTGTTTGTTTACTTCTTAATAGAATCATTAAGAAGTCATTCAAAGGTAAAATGACCTCTTAGTCATATAAATGACTCTCCAAATAATCATATAAACATTTAGACAAACGAACAAGGTCACCGAGACGTATGTTGTCTCATTCAATTACGTAGTATTTCCAATACGACATGCATGATAAACCAAGCTATAACGATGTCAACTAGCATGACAATGCATTTCAATTTATAATGAATGATAACATGTCCAATAAGGGCTACAATGAATCCATCAATGTGGCATATGAGTATGCATGATCAAATAACATGTTAACGCCCTAACATAAACAACAATTAACATGTTATCATTATTCTACTTTAATCCTAAAACTCACAGTGCTTGATGTAATAGTATTCCAAGGTCTTTAACCAAGGCACAATAGCCCAAAGATAGCCAATAATTGAGTTCAAGTCCCTTCCAACTCGATGCACCTATATAAGCATCCATAAAGCGTACACGTAAGCCCCGAACACAAGACAAGAATCTAAGAGTGTGCTAAGGGTGTTCGGTTATCAAAGTGAAAACACTAAGTTCATATGAGGCCTTAGGAGTTCTGAAATTGACCGAAGACCCTCAAACCCTTTAAACACTCAATTTGTAGGTGGTTTGCAAGTATAAGACCCAAGCATCGACCCCCAACCGACCAATCACTACATTTTGGACAGAAAGTTGGTTATGGAGTGGCCATGGGGGTGGTCACGCCGTGACTACTGTCACCCAGGCCTCACTGCCCATTTTTCTCAGCATTCAACTCCCCAATTCAACCCCAAAACGCATCGAATGTTTATGAAACTTTGAAGGAGATTTACTAACAACATACTTAAATTATTTAGATCATTTTAACACCTCTAAACATATCGCAATACCCACATTATACTTCATGATTCATGGAATTCAATGGAGTTCATCTGAGATTGTAAACGGGTCACAACTCAACCCGACAACACAAAGGTATAAATGAGCTTATACTTTATCTAACCAACCTAATAGCAATAGTAAACATCTATAGGTTATGTTTGAGCATTCAATTCATATTTAAACATTAAAACCCAAATCCATAATGCTTAGGAACTCATTGAGGCATTTCCCCGAACACATGGTGTGCGGTTTAGACTTAAAACACCAAGTTGAGCCTTTGCTCGAGTTTTGTGTTATCCAGGAGATGGGAACACTTTTATAGCATATGAAAACACTTCCTAAACATATTATAATCATTACATAACAATCTATGATTCCATAGAATTCATAAAAACTCCAAACTACCCAAACTACCACTTTAAAACTCCAAAATGAGTTTCTACTTGACTCTAAACAATTCCATATCAATATTTGATATAATTGGATCAACATTGATCATATTTAACTTACTAAATTATAAAACTCAAATTCATAACCCATTTAAGCTCATTTGAGCCCTAATTGAGTTTTTGACTCAAACCAACACATGCCATCAATGTTTCTACATATTTGAGCTCCCCTTTGACTAAATAACAACATACCACAACATAATTAAAAATTGGAGCCATTTACCACCAAACCCTTAAACCCATTTTAGATTCCATTCTTCCAAATGAAGAATGAGAAGAAGAAACAAGAAAGATTTGCAAGAGAAGTGTTATACCTTCCAAGGAGACACCTCCAAGCTTCAATCTTCACAAATTTGGTCACAAATCTCTAACCCTAGCACCCACTCTTTCCTTTCTCTCTTGCAAGAACAAAACACACACAAGCTATGTGTTTGTGTATGTTGGACGTCTCAACAAAAATTACCCGAGGAACACCACCTCCCACTTTTATCTTCTATTAAATTTACACCCTCAACATTACCTCTATCTTACACACACAACTACATTTCTATTTATATTAATTGCTTGAGGTAATGGTTATAAAAGCTATAAATCCAAAAGTATAATACCATATTTTGACAATTCAATATTAATTATCATTAGACATTATTTTATAACTTAAATCGGTATCCATAGTTCTCATGATTGTTTCATCTAAAATCATGTTAGGGGTTATTAATTAGCTATTAATTATTTAGGGTGTAACAATTTAACTAAAGTATTATTTTTTTAATATGTTATCTTTACTATTACTATTACTATTATTATTATTATTATTATTATTATTATTATTATTATTATTATTATTATTATTATTATTATTATTATTATTATTATTATTATTATTATTATTATTATTATTATTATTATTAGAGTAAATTACAGAAATGGTCCCTGTGGTTTGTTCAAAATTATGGAAACGGTCCCTCAACTTTCAAAGTTGCAGTGGCGGTCCCTCAAACCACTTTTTACTTGCAGAATTGGTCCTTCTGTTTCTAAATTTTTTAAAAATGACGATTTTGCCCTTCTTTCAATTACAAGTTTGGTAATTTCATTTTTGGTCCTTTCTTAATTTTTCATTTTTTGTTTTAAATTTGAAATAATAATTTAATAAATTATGATTTGATTCATTATTAATTATATTATTATTATTATTATTAATAATTTTACCTATTTATTTTGTAAAATAAATCTATATTTCTTTACTAAAAAATATTTTTATTTATATACTTAATTAGTTAAGTTATGCATCTTTTTATGTATTCAATTTATTTATTAAAATTTTATTTATTTATATTTTATTGGTTAAACTATTTGTATAATTTTATTATTTATACTTTTCATCAAACTATTTCATTACTTTTAATAATTTTGAATTTGTGTAAATTTTGATTTAAATTTACTAATTCATTACGTTTTGATTTATGTTTGCTAATTATTATTTTTGATTTAAATATTTTGTTACGCTAATAAGTTTTTATTTAAATTTATTATTTTATTTGTTTGGATTTAAATATTTTGTTATGTCAGTACGTTTTGATTTCAATTTATTATTTTATTTGTTTTGATTTAAAATTTTGCTACTTTAATACTTAAGTGAAAATTAAAATATTTAAGTGAAAATGAATAAAACATATTAATGTATAAACAAAACTTGTAATTTAAAAAGACTAAACACTATATTGAAATCAAAGCGTATATGCATAACAAAATATTAAAAATTAAAAAGTTTAAATAATAAATTTAAATCAAAACGTATTAATGTAACAAAATATATTATTTTAAATAAAATAAACTAAAAGATAAATATTATTCATTATTTTTTCTAATATCTATAAAGATTAATAAATATAAATTATAAATACAATATATTATTTTTACATCTTTAAATATTAATAAATAGATAAGATTTAAATCTACATTTAAATTATATGTTATATGTACTTTATCTATAAATCTAATTTAAAAAAATATTATTTGTTTGTTTATGAAATGATTTGTAAAATTATTTATTTTTAATATATATTAGTAATTTAAGGCATTTTTTTAAAACCAAACAAATAAAATAATAAATTTAAATAAAAATATATTAGCGTAACAAAACATTTAAATCAAAAATAATAAATTAGCAAACTTAAATCAAAATGTAATGAATTAGTAAATTTAAATCAAAATTTACACATCAAAATTTATCAACGTAATGAAATAGTTTGATGGAAAAGTATAAATGATAAAATTATACAAATAGTTTAACCAATAAAAGATTAATAAATAAAACTTTAATAAATAAATTGAATACATAAAAAGATGCATAACTTGACTAATTAAGTATATAAATAAAAATAATTTTTACTAAAGAAATATAGATTTATTTTACAAAATAAATAGATATAAATGATAATAATAATAATAATAATAATAATAATAATAATAATAATAATAATAATAATAATAATAATAATAATGAGAATAATAATAATAATATAATTAATAATGAATCAAATCATAAATTATTAAATTATTATTTCAAATATAAAACCAAAAATGAAAATTAATAAAAGGGACCAAAATTGAAATTACCAAACTTGTAATTAAAAGAAGGGCAAAATCGTCATTTTTAAAAAATTTAGAAACAGGAGGACCAATTCTGCAAGTAAAAAGTGGTTTGAGGGACCTTCACTGCAAGTTTGGAAGTTGAGGGACCGTTTCCATAATTTTGAACAAACCACAGGGACCATTTCTGTAATTTACTCTTATTATTATTATATTATTATTATTATTATTATTATTATTATTATTATTATTATTATTATTATTATTATTATTATTATTATTTATTTGATGTGTTCTTTTTTATTAACTATTACAAGAATTTAATTAACATAATTTTTGTATATATGTATTTGTATATTAATAAGTTGTATTATTATTAATATTACAATTAAGTTCAAATATTTATTCAACTATTTATACATTTATTTTAAAAAAAAATTATTACTTCTTTTAAAAAAAAGTATAATTATTTTTATATATAATTTATTTATTTTTTCAATATTATATATCACTCATATAAATACTTACTTATCTTTAATTTATTTATTTTGATAAGTGAATATATTTTGATTTATTTTAGAACACATACATACATGTATGTATATATGTATATGTATATATGCACACACACACACACACATATATAACGTTTTAATGAAATATATAATGTTTTTTTAGCTAAAAATTTTATATGTATATAAATTGCATATGTTTAAACTTTAAAGGTAG
The DNA here is from genome assembly GCA_020465985.1 of Centrapalus pauciflorus. NCBI lineage: Eukaryota > Viridiplantae > Streptophyta > Magnoliopsida > Asterales > Asteraceae > Centrapalus > Centrapalus pauciflorus. Next base: position 40,018 of record JAANYP010003748.1, read on the forward strand.
TTAAACATAACCAACTATAAAAATTTGACATATTATATGTATAAATTAAACTAATTTGTTAAATTTTGTTATAACTTCATATGTAGTTTTTGTAATGCGTAATGGATTAATACGTTGAATATTTGTAATTTTTATGAATATTAACTTTATGAAATAAATTAAAATGGATTACACGTTAAATAATATATTTCGTTAAGTTAAAATTACATTGAATATATAATATTTATAAAAATAGAAAAAATTTGAATTAAAATATATAAATGAATACATATATGTATAAATTTGAACAAAAAATGACCAAATTTGAAGTATTATATAAAGTAATATAAAGTAGAGACAAAAGATAAATACATTAAATGAATAATAGTTAAAAACTTTATAAATGAAAAGTATTAAAAAAAATAAATATCTTTACAAAAACTAAATATATAAATAGTTCAATATATATTTAAATATTATATGTAAGAACAATAATAAAAACATTAATAACAATAATTAACAACAATACAATCAATCAATTTTAGTTATATACAAGTTATTTTCAATTATAGCATCGAAGCAGATTTTGTACCAAATTAAGGAGTAAACTACTGGTTTGCTCTCCTTTAATGCAATATTAGCTAGGCAACCTGATTAACCGGTTAAGGATTAATGAGACCTATTAAAAGAGCGGGAATCGACACTCTCTTCCTCATCGACACACTTCCTTCATCACAGTGACGTACTTGACAGAGAGCAATCGACGCTAAGGGTTTCATCACAGTGAAGTTTCAGGTACGATGTTGCTTGGTTTTGTTAAAAAATCTGTTCTTGACTACGGTTCTATGCCATTACGAGTGTTTGATTTGATGTGGTGTTTACTTTGATTTAGGATGTCATCGACTTCAGGTGGTGGTAAAATGATATCTGTGGAGCTTCATTATGGTGGTATATTTGGAATGAAACCACTGAGTTATGATTATGGTGAGATTAAGATTCTTATGAATGTTGATTTTTGGAACATGAGTTTACATGACCTGATTGCATTTCTACATAAAGAAACAAATTGTCTTTTTTATGGTGTTTATTACTTTGTTCCTGGTAAGATTATGCAATGTGGAGGTTTAAGTAAAATAATATGTGATGTAGATGTACAAAAGTTTGTTGATCATGGTCTGAAAAATCAAGGTTCGATTAGCATGTTTCTTGATCATGTTGGTGAAGAAGAGTTAAGTGAATTTTTAGGTGAAGATGAGAATGTGTATGCTGAGTGTGGTAATGATAGTGGTAGTGAGGATAATGAAGTGGTTCCTAATGATGATAATGAAGATGATGATGATGATACAACATCATTGGATCATATTTCAGAAGGTGAGGATGAATTGACAGAATTTAGGAAAAAAAGACTTAGTGGCTGTAATGAGGGAACGAATATAGAAGATGAACATGAGTTGGCAATGAATGGTGTTCTTAATTCATTAGGAGATGATGAAGCCATAGATAGGGATGTTTGGAGTGATGCTGAAGAACAACAAGATTTAGGTGAAGAAGAGGAAATTGTAGAGGTTAAAACAGATCCTTCTGTGAAGTATCCTAGGGATAATCCTAAGATACATTGGAGGAGAATGAAACTTGTATTAGGGGAGAGGTACGAAAGCATTGTGCAACTGAAAGATTGCATAATTAACTATGCATTAGCTAGTGGCTATCAAATATGTTTTGAAAGGAATGATCACCCAAAGCCGTTGGCTAGGTGTAGTAAAGGTGGTGCTGAACAACCTAGTTGTAGTTGGAGGTTATGGGCCACATGGATGAAAACAGAAAGGTTCTTTCAAGTGAAGTCTTTGATTGATGAACATAATTGTGTGAGGAACTTTAAGTTTGGACCTATAATGAACTACAAGTTCATTGCAAAAATGTTTGGCCATAGGATTTGAGGAAACCCATCAATCAAACTGCATGAAATTCAAGATGCTGTCATGAAAAAATATAATTGCCAAGTCTCAAAAATTCAATGTACTAGAGCCAAGTCACATGCTTTGACTGTTTATGAAGAGGATATGAAAAAACATTATGAAAAGTTGTGGAGTTATGCAGAGGAGATTAGGAGGACAAACATTGGTAGTACTGTGAAGATGCATGTGGATGTTCTTACCTGATGGAAAAACTTACTTTCAAGGTTTTTATATTTGCTTGGCTGGTTTGAAACAAGGTTGGTTACATGGTTGTAGAAGGGTGATTAGTCTAGATGGATGTTTTTTTAAAAGGAATGTGCAAGGGAGAGCTACTTTCTGCTGTTGGTAGGGATGAGAATAATCAAATATTCCCTGTTGCTTGGGCTATTGTAACAGTTGAAAATAAAGAAAACTGGACTTGGTTTTGTGAATTGCTTAAAGATGATCTCGATCTTCATAATGGTGAAGACATTACACTGATTTCAGACCAATATAAGGTATGTATTAATTTGTTAATATATGTTTGAGCATTGTAAATCAACTGTCTAATGAATTGTGGTTTTCTTCTTACAGGGTCTAATTGAGGCTGTTAAGGAAGTCATGCCCTATGCTGAACATAGACAATGTGCTAGGCACATTTATGCAAATTTTAGGAAGAGGTTTAATGGTGTTCAATTCAGTTATTTTGGGCAGCATGTAAAGCAACTTATCCTCAACAATTTGAGGAAGTGATGAGTCAAATCAAGGATGTTGATCCTGATGCATACCACCACTTGATGGCAAGAGATCCTAAATCATGGTGCAAAGCATTTTTCATGTATGGCAGACTATGTGATGTTGTGGAGAACGGTATCAGTGAGTGTTTTAACTCACTGATACTAGAGACTAGGAGGCAACCAATTATCACCATGCTTGAATCAATTAGGGTGATCATAATGGAAAGAATGGAAAGGATGAGGCAGAAGCATGAAAAGTGGACTGATGAAATCTGTCCATCAATCAAGAAGAAAATAGAGCAAGCTAAGGACCAACAAAGGTATTAGATAAGCAATGCAGTACCATAAAACTAATTTGTTCATCATCACACACTAATTTGTTTTATTTTATACAGATTTTGGCATGTTACTCCATGTGGTGGCCATATGTTTGAGGTTAAAAATGGTATAGATCAGTTCATTGTGGATGAAGAGATTAGGACATGCACATGTGGTTTGTGGCAAGTATCTGGTTTTCCATGTCCACATGATGTGGCTTCAATATTTTACATCATTAGGGTACCTGAGTCATACATATCTGAGTGGTTCAAAAAATCAATGTTTCGTGAGCCTTATTCATATTACCTGAAGCCACTCAATGGCATGAAAATGTGGCCACAGACTAACTACTTGAACCCTCTACCACCAAAGCCAAGGAGGTTGCCTGGTAGACCAAAGATCAATAGAAGGAGAGATGAAACTGAAGGTGGGCCAGGTAGTAGGAGTGGACCAACAATAAGCAGGGAAGGAAGGGTCATGACATGTAAAAATTGTCATCAACAAGGGAATAATAAAAAAACTTGTAAAAACGAGAAAACACAACTGCCTCCTAAGCAAAAGAAACCTCCTGGTAGGCCAAAGACAAACATTTAATGTTGCTGCAGGTTCAGGTAGAGGAGGAAGAGGTGCAACTTCAGGTTCAGGTTTAGGTTCAGGCAGGGGAGGAAAAGGTGCAGCTTCAGGTTCAGGTTCAGGCAAAATAGGAAGAGGTTCATACCCACTTGGAGCAAGAGTAGCATATGACTCAAAAACAGGGATTGCACTGCTAGGAGTAAGTAACATACCATGCTTTTTATACGACCAAATGCATTTATTACATGGATTTACTTTGATTATGTTTTATCACAGGCCTCAAGAGGAATACCAATACCAGCATGCCCACCAGGAGTTCCATTACCAATCCATCAAACACAAGTATCAACAACAAGTCAAGAAGCAGCACCACTTACAACAGCACCTCAAGAAACACCCCAAAATGAAGAGGATGTACACTTCACACAACCACCAGCAACTCAAGAAGCACCCCTAAGTCAAGAAGCACACCCACCACCACCATCAGCAACAACATCAAGTGAAAGGATGATTAACATCAAATGGATGAACCCCCCACCACCAAAAAAGAAAGAAGAGTGAAAGGATCCTTAAAATCAAGTTGAGTAAGCCTCTTGTGGGACCTGATGGAGAAGGAGGATCTACTCAAAAGGCATTTCTAGTTGAATAGGGGGTAGTAAATATGATGTAGTTAGGGCCATAAAACTGCAAATACTTGGTATCTTTTTTGGTATATTTTGTTGGCCACTTTAGTATGTAATCATAGTATGTGGATGTGCAGGGTTTTTTTTTGGTATATTTTGTTGGCCACTTTAGTAAGTAATCCTAGTAAGTGGTTGTGCAGTCTTTTGGTACATTTTGGACCCTTCTTTTTGTAGATGTCAAAAAACAAACAAATCTGTACAATGACCTTATTATGAATATGATTATGAAGTATTTCAGGTTACATGTGGTGTTTTATACTTGCTTGAATATGAGTATCATTTCAACACTTACAATCTGTAAATGTGCAGTCCTTCAAATGTTCATCTTCAAAATGTGCAGTCCATTCTTGCACTTATTAGTAGCATAAATTGTTTTCATCATTTACACAAAACATAACCATTTCATTATCATAAAAGGACATGTAAATACATAACTTGTTTTCATCATTTACACAAAACATAACCATAACAATGGTTTTCAAAATTCATGTCCTAGTATAATGTGAATTCTCTCTGTCATTTCCATAATACAAAACATGATACATATAGCAATTACAAGAGATATCAAAGGCTAGTGTTAAGGCTAAAATCAAGGTTAATTACAAGACATTTAAGAAGGAAGATTGTGTCTATATACATTGAATCTAATGCTATAATGTTACACTATTAGCCTCCCGCAGTTGGAACGGGAGATGAGTGTCGAACGTTTAAACTGTCTCGAAAATCCGTAAATAGACGAGTAGGAAGACCTTTGGTAAAGATGTCAGCATATTGAGAACTTGAAGGAACATGTAAAACTCGAACGGAACCAGTTGCCACTCTATCACGTACGAAATGAATATCAATCTCGATATGCTTTGTGCGTTGGTGTTGCACTGGATTTGTAGATAAATAGACAACACTAACATTATCACAGTAGACAATGGTGGCATGCGTGAGTGGTGAATGAAGTTCACGAAGAAGATTGCGTAACCAGCATGTTTCGGCAACCGCATTGGCTACTGCACGATATTCCGCTTCAGCACTAGATCGAGATACAGTAGGTTGACGTTTTGAAGACCAAGAGAGCAAGTTGTCGCCTAAGAATACACAATACCCAGAAGTCGACCTTCCAGTGGTAGGGCATCCGCCCCAATCAGCATCAGAGTAATCAACGAGCTTATCAGTTGAAGATGTGAAAAACTGGAGACCGTGATCCAATGTCCCACGAAGGTATCGAAGGACACGTTTCATGGCTGTGAAGTGAGGTTCCCGTGGGTCGTGCATAAATAAGCATAGTTGTTGCATGACATATGACAGATCTGGCCGAGTAAAAGTCAAGTATTGTAGAGCCCCGGCTAAACTGCGATAAAGAGTAGGATCAGAGACTGAAGGTCCAGTGAGCCCTAGTTTGGATTGTGTATCGACAGAGGTAGAAGACGGCTTGCAGTTTAACATATTTGCACGTTCAAGAATTTCCAGCACATATTTGCGTTGAGAGAGAAAGATACCCTGTTGGGTCCGAGTGGCAGAGATGCCAAGAAAGTAATTTAAAGGCCCAAGATCCGTCATCGAAAATTCTCGACTAAGAGAGGTGATCAATTCTCGTAATAAAGTGGAGGATGAGGCTGTTAGAATTATATCATCCACATAAAGAAGAAGATATGCAACCGAGGAGCCTTTGTGAAAAATAAATAATGAGGAGTCGCATCGGCTATGACAAAATCCAATCCGAAGCGCAAACTGTGCAAAACGATGAAACCATGCTCGTGGAGCCTGTTTAAGACCGTATAAGGATTTTTGCAAATGACAGACATACCCAGGTTTAATGGGATCATGGAAACCTGGTGGTTGATGCATATACACTGTTTCTTGAAGAGAACCATGAAGAAAGCGTTCTTGACGTCTAATTGATGAACTAGTCATTGCCGTGAAATGGCAATACTAAGTACTATACGAATAGTTGCCGAACAACCGGACTAAAAGTATCACCACAGTCAATTCCCGTTTGTTGACTTTTTCCATTTGCAACAAGACGAGCTTTATACCTCTCCAAGGCACCATCAGATCAAAATTTATGCTTAAATAGCCACATTGAATGAACGATATTGACCCCTTTAGGTCTTGGTACAAGAACCCATGTCCATTCTTAACAAGAGCATTGTATTCATCATGCATTGCTTGTTTCCAGTGAGGATCTGCCAAGGCTTGGGTATGGGTTTTGGGAATGGGTGATGTGGTGGTGGTGTGCAAGTTTAATTTTGGATGGGTTTGTGAGTTCCGGCTCGGGCACTAGTAATCATGGGATGGATGGGAGGTGCAATGTTAGTTGTGACATGAGGTGACGGGGTGGAGATATGGGGGTATGAATCGGGAGAAGGTACACTTAAGGAAGGAGAAGTCGGGAAGGAAGGAGGTGGGTTGCTAGGGGTGGGATCAGAGTGAGTTGGTGGCAAGGAGGTGGTTGTAGGAGTTGTGTTTGTGGTGAGGAGACGTAGAGAAATGAGATTAGTATCCCCAGAGTCATCGAGAAAGTGATATGTAGAAGGGGTAGAATTATTTATGGACGCGTATGGAAAGACATTTTCGTCGAAATTGACATGTCGGGAAAGGATAATTCTTTTTGTCGACAAGTCAAAGCAACGAAAGCCGCGGTGGTTGGAGGGATAACCAAGGAAAAGACACGGGGTTGTACGAGGAGCTAATTTATGCGGTGTGGGTGTATGAGGGTAGCATAGACAACCGAAGACACGAAGGTGTGAATAAGTTGGATTTTTGTTGAGAAGTTTAGAAAATGGAATTTCATTTTGAATGGAGGAAGAAGGTAAAATGTTAAGTAAGTGGGTGGACATGTGTAAGGCTTCCACCCAAAACTCAAGAGGTAATTTAGCGTGACAAAGAAGAGTGCGAATTATGTTATTGATGGTCCATATCATCCTTTCGGATTTACCATTTTGTTGAGAAGTTTGGGGACATGAAAAACGAAAGTGAATCCCATTTTATCGAAAACTCATGAAATTGGGTATTATTAAATTCACCGCCGTTGTCACATTGAAAAGATTTGATAGTTGCAGAAAATTGGTTTTTAACATATGCTTGGAAGTGAAGAAATTTGGAGAAAACATCAGATTTTTTTCGAAGTGGATAAACCCATAAAAAATGAGTAAAATGATCAAGAAACAACACATAATATTTGATTCCACCAAAACTAGTGATTGGTGATATCCATAGGTCAGAATGAATTATTTCAAAAGGAGAATTAACTATAGAGTGCGAGGAATAAAATGGGTGCTTAATGTGTTTCCCAAGTTGACAAGCTTGACATAAAGTTTGAGACTTGACTTTATTACAACTTAAAAAGATTACGAGAAATTAAATAACTAAGAACGTGATCACCCGGATGTCCTAAGCGATCGTGCCAAAGAATAGAAGACGACACATGAAGAGCAAGCGAGGATAGCTTCGAAAGGTTGACCGGATAAAGATCCCCATCACTGTCACATCTAAGAAGGGTGTTGCGGGTCCGATAATCCTTCACTGAGAAACCAAATTTGTCAAATTCAATGCAACAATTATTGTCTTTAGTGAATTTACGAACGGATATGAGGTTTTTAATAATATTAGGTGTGACGTGAATATCTTGTAAATTAAATGAACGGTATGGGTTGGATATTTGTGTATGGCCAATGTGTGTTACAGGGATGCATGATCCGTCACCAACAATTACAGATGAATGACAATAATTATTAAGAATGGAAGAGAGTTTACCAACGTCCGTGGCTAAGTGTGTTGTAGCCCCGGTATCCATGTACCAATGTACCATGCATTGTCTTGGAGAGACATGGTGTTGAACGCTTGCGGAAGTGTCGTGGCTTCACCGCTATTTGCAGGAGGAAACCATGTCCATGGGGGTTGTGGAGAGTTATTGGTGACTGAAAAAGCTTGAGGATGAGGATCAAGAATACCCGCATTAGAAGAGGATGATTGCATATTGGACTGTTGTGGAACAGTAGGTCTATTAGCAACATTCAGTGAAGGAAAGAAAGTCCAAGGTGGGTAATTACCAAACCAAGGCCACATGCCATTGCTTCCTCCAAAATGATTTTGATTGTTATGAAAACCCCCCCGACGACCCCTATCGTTCCCTCGCCGTCCACGAGTCCCACCTCTAGAATTCTCCCTAGCATTTGATACTTGTGTTGATGTTGGTGAAGTGTTAATGTGCAAAATAGTAGGCGAGGAAGAAGAATTATGAAGTGAAACATCGGGAGCACGAGACCGATTGAGCTCATGTTCTTCGAGAAGTAGCATGGAATGTGCAGTGGTGAAAGTGGGAAGAGGGACACGGTGAAGAATAATGGTGGCGATGTTGTGGAATTTCTCCGGTAACCCATTTATTAGATACGTTACGAGGGTTTTATCGGGTACGGAAGCATTGATATCTGCAAGTAAATCCGAGGTAGTTTTCATTCGTCGACAGTTGTCTGTCATTGTGAGATCACCGAGTACCATGGTACGTAAATCGTTCTCAAGTTGGATGGCCCGAGCATCCTTGTTATCTCGAAAAAGGTCTTCGAGATGCCTCCAAACTTGAGACGCAGAAACACCTTTCTTGATCACCATTTGGAGGAGTGATTTCGATAGAGTTCCGTATATCCAAAGCTTGATCAACGAATCTAATCGATGCCACTTCACATCATCGTTTCCGGGAGGAAGAGAAGTACCATCGAGGTGGCCAAACACTCCGAAACTTTTACAATGTGTCTCGAACAACTCACGCCACATATCATAGTTTAATTCTTCAAGATCAAGGGTTAAAGGTACAAACGTTTTGATGTTTGTAATGCCGAAAGGTTTGTCGGAATTTGTGGTTGTTTGATCACCGGCCATGGTGAATAGAGGGGACGTACTGGAGGAGTTTGGAAAGAATAATTGGAGGAGTTTGGAAAGAATAATCAAGAAGATGTAATTTTGAGAGAAAATGGTGTAATTTGCTCTGATACCATAATAATGTGAATTCTCTCTGTCATTTCCATAATACAAAACATGATACATATAGCAATTACAAGAGATATCTAAGGCTAGTGTTAAGGCTAAAATCAAGGTTAATTACAAGACATTTAAGAAGGAAGATTGTGTCTATATACATTGAATCTAATGCTATAATGTTACACTATTACTAATTTGCACTGCTCAGTAGCATGTAAATCATATTCAATATCCATCTTCAAAATGTGCAATCCATTCAAATGTTAATCTTCAAAATGTGCAGTCCATTCTTGCACTTATTAGTAGCATATTAAACATCTAAATATCCATCTTCATACTTCCTCCATGATTCAACCTCCTTTATAGCATTATCAATAACAGGAGGATTACCAACTAACCTTCTTGTTGCTTCTGCTTCATCTTCCTTTGACTGCAAATTCAAGACAATCTGGGCGTATTTCCTATTTACATATATCATAAACAGAACCATACTAAACATTACATGCACGTGAAAGAAGGGAAAAGAAAATAAACCATACTTGCGGCCTATAGGCTTGGAGATCTTCTTGCTTCTCCCCATGGCTACTGCTGTCTTTTACTTCTGGCTATGAACAAAAAAGGAAAGACTACATTTGTTTATAAATAGCAAAAAATGAATGAAGGGAATGAGGTCATGACATTTACTCAAGGCTGTTAGTTGGAGTTAATACTGAGATGACTTGAGGAAGGTAACAGTCATTTCATCACATTTACTCTACTAATAAAATTAATACTATATAAAAACATTGGATTTGAGATATGTAAATACTGACTTTCATTCAATGGCCTTGTTAGGCAATCCAGTTATAGCAGAAGAAGAATAATTACATTTGCTCAATCCTGTTGCAGATTTGATCACTAATTTACCATACATTACACAACTTAAAATGATTACAAAACAAAGCAAACTAATTAGCACTAACACCCACCAACAGTAAACCTTTGCTTCTGAGTTTTTCCAATTCAACTCTTGCTCATACAACTTCATCTTTTCTGTGATGGTAAAATTCTCAATAGTAAGAGCTTCAACATCCATCTCCAACTGTACGCACTTTGCTTCAATTTTTGACGCCTCAATAGCCATATTTCTTGGCTCTGCACCATCGATCCATTAAAAAAAATTGCAATGTTCACTTCCCTTGGATGACTACAAATACATTGTAACAATGAAATGTTACCTTTATCAATCAAAATCAAATTAAAAAAATAACATATTTCTTATCTTACCGAAAACAATGGGCATCCACAAAACCTCCGATTAGGGTTTTTCATGGTTGTAGAAGTAAAAACTTTTGCCTCTAACCCACATCTGCAAACACTTGAAGAAGGTGGCTTCAGCTCATCCACGATTGAAAGCTTCATTGTTTTGTCTTCCTTTCTACTGGATATGGGCGATGAAGAAGAAGCCATACCTCTCTGCTTTTGCTATCTGGTGTGCGACTCAAAATGGAAGGAACTAGGGTTCCTAACCCTTATAACCTTCTTAACCGGTAAACACTCATCCTTACCCGGTTAGTTGCATTAAAGGAGAGCAAACTAGTAGTTTACTCCTTAATTTGGTACAAAATCTGCTTCGATGCTATAATAAAAAAAAGCGGGCAAAGTATGTTGCTATTTTAAGCAATTTGCCCTTTTCAATTACTACTGTTTAGTCATGTAAATACTTAAACTATAATAAAATAATAATAATATGTCAAATAAATAATAAAAATAAAACATATTAAATAATTCATTACTTCGTTTAAATTTTAATAATAATAATAAGACAATATATCAAATAAATAATAAAATAATAATAAATCTTTAAGTAAATGAAATATAAAAGAAATATTTTTATTATGGACAAAAATGAAACAAAGTGAGAGGTTAAAATCATCATTTTTAAAAAGATATTAGAGAAAATGACCAAAGACGTAACAAAACGCCAACTATAAGTACTGTAATTGTAATTTTATCGTAAAAAGGATGGTAACCATAATTTTTATATAAGCACGTGGATGAAAATTGTACATTACACAAAATTTTATTACAACAACCTACTTATATTTTATCCAAAATAGTATTTTACCACTTGACATTTTCTTATTAAAGCATTGAACTTTAAACAATTCTTACATGTAGCAACCATTGATGACTCGGCATCGGCGTGAATGGATGCTGACTAAGCATCCACGTAAGTTGCAATGTCAACACCGAGTTTGCACAAAATAACAACATACTCATAAAATAACAACATATTAAGAAATAACAATGTACTCCTAATATAACAACATACTACACAAAATAGCAATGTATTATTATTTTTTTTTATAATTTTAACCCTAAACATTATTATTATTATTATTAAAAAACCAAAAATGTTTGTCATTTTGTTCGATCGAAAATATTAAACTGGTTCAACTTTTTTCCGTTCGAAATAATAATAAAACAAAATTACCGTTGTTTTTTACATTTGAAAAAGATTGAAAATCAAAACAATTCATCATTATTTTTGTTTGGAACAATTAAAATTATGAATGTTGGTCTTTCTCGTTTGAACAAATTAAAAATCATAGTGGCTCATCAATTTTTCTGTCTAGAAAAGTTAATAATGGATAAGTTCTACTTTCGTTTAAAAAGTTAAAAATCACAAAGGGTCATAGTTTTTTTAGTTTAAAAAAAAATGTTAAAAATCACAATATTTCTTTGTTTTTTCCGTTTAGATTGGATTGGTTCGTAGTTTTTTATTTTTCCAAATAGAAAAACAACGAACCGTTATGATTTTCAATTTACCCAAATAAAAAGTAACAAACCATTCATATTTTTAATTTATTCGAACAAAAAACCCGACAATATACATCATTTTTCTATATATTCGAATATAAAAAAGGAAACATATCCGTTTTATACTTCGAACGGAAAAAACGATGAACAGATCAAAATTTTCACATTTTCAGTTTTAATAATAGGTTCATTACGTCAAAAGTAATCTGTTGTCACTGTTTTTACAATTTGGGTAACATACTCAATTTTTTTCAATTTGAAGTAACATACTTTCCAAATCAAGTCAATCAAGGTAACCGTATCAGATTGAAATGTAAAAATTACTAACATGACAATTTCTTTCCAGTCATCAATTCTTTTAATTTCTAATATTGCTTAATTATTTTTAAATTTGCTATTTCAAAAAGTACTTTTAAATTGCACAAAATAGTGCACATCATATAACAATTAAACTGTCATTATTGTATAAAAAAATGTTGACTGCACAAAGAAACTGTCACATCAGTAATTTTTACCTTTCAATCCAATATGGTTACCTTGTTGACTTGATTTGGAAAGTATGTTACCTTAATTTAAAAACAATTAGTATGTTACTTGTATTGAAAAATATTGTGACAGTAGGTTACCTTTTGACGCAATTAACCATTAATAATAATAATATTATTATTAATATTAAATTGAGGATTAAAACTATAAAAAATTGTTAGTTTGTGTAAAACGTTGTTATTTTTTAGTATGTTGTTATTTTACGCAATTCATTGTTTTATGAGTACATTGCTATTTTGTATATACGTTGCTATTTTGTGCAGAATTGGTGCCGACATGACAACTTACATAGACGTCTAGTCAACATCCAACCATGCACGATCATCAAGGGTTGCTATTATTATGGGTGTAAACGAGCCTAGCCGAGCCCGAGCCCGTTTAAGCTCGGGCTTCGCTCGTTTAAAAGTATCAGGCTCGTGCTCGAGCTCGGCTTGTTTCGAGCTTTGTATGTAAAGCTCGAGCTCGGCTCGTGAATAATTTTTCAAGCTCGAGCTCGGCTCGGGCTCGGCTCGTTTATATATATTTTTAATTTTTTAATTAATTTTTAAATAATCTTTTTATATAATATATATAACTTATTATTTTTAAATATTTATATTTATATGTATATATATTATATATTTATTAATTTTTTAAAAATTATTTATGTCTAGGCCCGTTTAAGCTCGTTTAGGCTCGCGAGCTCGACATGTGAAGCTCGGGCTCGAGCTCGTTTATTAAACGAGCTCGAATTTAGGCTCAAGCTCGGCTAGGGCTCGTTTAAATCGAGCTTTTTTCGAGCTTTTAACGAGTCGAGCTCGAGTAGCTCATCACGAGTAGCTCGGCTCATTTACACCCCTAGCTATTGAAAGGATTATTTAGAGTTCAATGTTTTAATAAAAAAATTCAGGTGGTAGGATGTTATTTTAGACGAAATATTTGGTAGTTTGCTATAGTAAAAATCTTGCGTCTAGTAGGTTGTTATTTCGTGCGGAAATTCCAATTATTTACAGTAAATTACAATAGTAATCCCTTTATTGTTGCTCGATCTACATTTCTACATGTTTAGTCCAAGAGCCTTTCTCTGACACTACTCTTTCTTTCTCTTCTTTATTCTGTATTGTCCAGAGCTTCTCTATCAATTTTAATAATTTCGACAACTCGTCCAATTATTGGGAGATATTGTACTTTAACTTGGATTAAAATATAACTGGCTTTTGGTTTTAGTTTGGGCTAAAATTATTGGGATCTATTTGTTGTTTTAATTTAATTACTTATTTAGTTGTTTAGACATTCAACTTGATAATTTTTTTTGTGTCATTTGAGGAGTGGTTTTTTTAATCAAGTCGCACTCTTAAAATTTTTGTTGGGAAATAGTTTAAGTATGCTCAAGCTGTTAGTTTAGACTTCTCAGACTGTTAGTAGATTTTACATGTAAATACAAAGTTCATGCTGCTAGTTGAAGAAACTCGAGAGCTGCCAGTGTAAAAGTTCAAGCTGCCAGAGCAAAAAAACTACAGCTGCTCAGTTCATGCTTAAGAGATTCAAGCTCCTCAACCGTTTCAGAACAAAAAGTGCTGATTTCAGGAAACGATATCTACATGAAGATTCCAGCATATCTATCTATCAGAGAAGTCCTGTTCTTCAAGGAAACATATCAAGAAGCAATATTAAATCAGAAATGAGGCGTTCTAATTGTATAGGAGTTTCTCTGCCATATTTTGAGTCTGTAATTGCTTTATTGATAGTTTTCTTAGCCTCTAAGGTTGAAACCCTAAGAACAGTCGGTTCTTCGTCTAATCAAAAGCATTAGAGGTGATGTAATGCATTGAATTCAGCAATACAACAGTCTTGATTACTCTTATGTTTTATGCTTCATTGGTTCTGAAAGTTTTGTCAAAATAATTCAGTGTATTCCCGCAAAACTTCTTAATTAAACTTGATCAACAGCAAGAACTCTGATAAATTCAAATCAGTTCTAATCTTGGTTATTCAGTTTTACATCCTGTTCAAGTGGTACAGAGCCAGGTTTTGTCAAACCAGTTGTCAAATCAGTTTTTCCAAACCAGTACTCTTTGTTTTCAAAGTCAAAACTTCTGTTTAAATTTTTAATCTTTAACAATGGAATTTGAAAATAGCAGCATGGATCTGGGCAAGGACTCAAAGTGCCTGATGCTCAAGCCCCTGAGTTTGAGAGTGTGGAAACTCAGGATTCACAACATATCAATTCATTGATTATGCCATATGGGAAGTGTTGAATCCCTCCTGTAGTTGATCCAGAATGTATGATGGGAAAACCAGGTCAAAACTCCTCCAAAACTGAACTGAAAGGAAGGCTAGAATGAATAAGTGAAAGCACTCACTACTATTACAAATAGCCATTCCTAATGCTTATAACATCACAGTTCACAAAGTTTTATACTGCTCACTCTCTTGGAATGCCTAGAGAAGAGGTGTTTGCTTGGTAATGCCAGTACCAGAGAATCAAAACAGACTCTTGAAACAGCAGTATAAAACTTTTCTGGTGGCAAGAATGAAACTCACTCAAATCTTTATTGACAGGTTTCAACAAACTGATAAGTGAACTGAAAGTGCAAAGGTCAATCTGGATCAAGATGAGTCAACAGAAGTGGTCTCAATCTTGGAGAATGAATGGACAGTCTATGCTGCAGCATGGGAAAAAAGACCACTCTTGAATGAGTAGAATGATGATCTGTAAAACAGTTTAAGAGTGTTTGAGACTGAGATGATGCTAAAAGAAATCCATTTTCTTATAATCACAACCACGGCTCTTCGTCTCTGAAAAATCTAATAACTGTGATTTCTTTTCAGGTGGTGATGGGCAATTCTGGCTGAAACTCCACTATGAGCCTTTGTTGCCAATGATGGATTATTTGCTCTAAATGTTG
>JAANYP010003748.1:62044-212775 GCA_020465985.1 Centrapalus pauciflorus
ATACGATCCCTACTTACCCAAGCTTCTAAGGTATTTAGTGGTTATTTTTGACGGGTTAACGACACTCGCATCAAATTTTGGCGCCGTTGCCGGGGAGCGGTTGCGCTTAAATCACGTATTTTAGTAATTAGCTTAATTTAGTTGCCTTATTTTCTTTAGAGTAATTTAGGTAACTTAGTTAATTTAGTCAATTTCAATTATTTGCTTATTTGCTTTTATTTGCTTACTTAAATTAGTTTAAGTTTCCTTATTTTGTTATTATTCCATTTAATTAGTTTTTAATTAGTTTTAAGCTTTAATTATTGCTTTAGTTTAATAAGAAAAAGGGAATCGTGGCGCAAGCATCGATTCTCACCAAAAAGAAAGTAACTAATTCAAATTCTTCATCTAGCCCTCATAGGTTTATGCACACACGATATTCTGGTAGAATTTCACCCTTGAAATTTGATCCAGAAATCGAAAAAACCGCTAGATCTAATAGGCGAGCCACAACTCAAGCAAACGAAACTAAAGATACTGCTCCTAAAGTAAACGAGGAGGAAGAAATAATTAATTCGGAAGACAAGAACATCGAAAACGTTCTTGTCGACGTCCAACAAAACCAAAGACCGATGGGAGACCGTAGAACAGTAGAATCCCATTATAGGCCGGGTGATATCCCTGATCCATCACCCATTCTCTACCCGATCAATGAGAATGAACCCGAAATTAGGCCACAGCTATTTAGCATATTACCCGTTTTTCGCGGAGCACCAAGCGAAGAACCGTATGAGCACCTAGCTGAATTCACTGCCATATGTAAGGCCAATCACGTTAGGGGGATGACCGTAGACGCACTAAAACTCAGACTTTTTCCTTTCTCTTTGAAGGAACGAGCGAAAAATTGGTTCGTGTCACTTCCCACTGATAGTATAACTAACTGGGATGAGATGAAAAAAGAATTTTTAACCGAATACTACCCAATTAGTAAAACTACTAGAAAAACGTAAAGAAATTACTGGATTTAAACAGAAAATTGGGGAACAATTTCACGAAGCTTTTAATAGGTTGAATGAATTACTAAGAACATGCCCTCACCATGAAATTCCTAAATGGATGCTAATCAATACCTTTTTCGATGGGGTTAGTCAAGAAAGTAGGAATATGATCACCGCTGCTTCAGGCGGAACCTTTTTAGCCAAGGAAGATGACGAAGCTTGGGAATTGTTAACCCAACTAAGCAAAGGTTTAAAAGTCCAAGCGGGTTCGGATAATAGTGTTGGTGTCCAAGTTATGGGCATAGACAACGCATGGAAGAAAGAAGTTAAATCTGACATATCCGAACTAAGCAAAAAGATGGACTTGTTGATGAAAGGAATGGGAAAGGTTACAGCGACACAGGTTTGCTGTGTCACTTGTGGAGATCCTTCTCATCCAACCGAGAATTGCCCACATACCTTCACGCACGAAGAGTATGTGAACGAAGCTTTTGGCTTTCGGCAACGAAGAGAACGGGAGAATCCATAGTCGGAGACCTACAATCCGGGATGGAGAAAACACCCGAACTTTAGTTGGAAGGATAATCAAGATAATGATGTTCCCCCGAAGCCAAGATATGAGCAACCTCGTCAACAAAACCGAGATTTCCAATACGGATCGACCTCAGCTACGAAGGATGATCGGTACTATAAACGCCAAGACCCTAAAGAAGAAAATGATTTGCGACAAGTGTCGGGAAACTCGAAAGAGTTTTCCGAGTTTATGGAATTCATGAAACAACAAACCATGGTTCAAGCGAAAACTATGGAGATGCTCGGAAGGCAGATGGGACAAATTGCAGAGTCCTCGACTAAACGAGAAGAAGGGAAGCTTCCAAGCAATACCACAGTTAACCCATCGCATCACCATGGAAAAGAAAAGAAATATGAAGTCAATGAAGTGAACGAAGTTAATAAAGTCACTACCCTTAGGAGTGGAAAGGAAGTAGATAATAAAATAGAAATGCCTAAGGAGAGTGAGACTGACGACGAGGTAGAAATTGCTTATGAAGAAGAACCACCCAGATCGGAGTCAAAGGTAGAAACAAAAGTTAAGAAGGTAACTTTTAAGGAAGTAGAAGCCAAGAGACCAGTAGAGAATAAAGTTGGGGAAGGGAGTTCCAATACTGAAAGTATTCCCTACCCAACGGCCTTAGAAAATCCAGCTTCATTTCCTTATGGTAAGAAAGGACCTAGAAACGAAGAATTATGGGATATTTTTAATCAAGTTAAAATTAACATTCCCTTAATCAAAGCGATACAACAAGTCCCTTCTTACGCTAAATTCCTAAAAGACCTTTGTACTCAGAAGCGAAAATTTAAAATAACTCTTCCAAAGCAAATCAACCTCACTGAACAAGTCAGTGCAGTTATCACTAGCTCACTGCCGCCCAAACTAAAAGATCCAGGATCACCCTTGATCCCGGTAACTATCGGCGATATTCAAATTAAAAAAGCCCTTCTAGACTTAGGGGCAAGTGTTAATATTCTACCTGGTAATTTATTTGACCAACATGATCTAGGAACCCTTCAGACAACAGATGTCATCCTACAATTAGCAGATAGGTCTACTAAAGTACCACGAGGGATGTTATCTGATGTAATCGTTAAGGTCGAAGATTTCTATTATCCAGTAGACTTCTTAGTGTTGGATTCTGATAGCGCTTACAAAGAAAGCCAACCGGCAATCATCTTAGGAGGTCCCTTCTTAGCCACAATTAACGCTCAAATCAATTGCAGGACAGGTGCATTAGACATAGCATTCGGAAACCGCAAACTCCGACTTAATGTCTTTAATAATGTACCCAATGCACCATTGGATTCAGAGTGCTATATGATCGATCTAGTTGATGATTTAACACAACAACAATTATCAACAATAACATGTAACGATCCAGTGGAGCTGCTCCTGTACTATAATGAGCATATGCTAGATAATATGCCTGAAGCTAAGGAGTTTGAACTTGAAAGTGTTCAGTCAGTAGATTCTAATCAGCCACCATGGACACATAAGATCGAAAAACTTCCGACTGACCTTCCACCATCAGCAAAACCATCTTTAGAACAACCACCCAAGCTAGAGTTAAAACCACTTCCATCTCATCTTAAATACGTTTTTCTTGGCCCTGAGAATACACTACCTGTAATCATTGCCACAGATCTTACTGTTGCACAAGAAAAAGCCTTGTTAGAAGTGTTATCGAGATATAAGGAAGCGGTAGGCTGGACCATAGCAGATCTCAAAGGAATTAGTCCAACGTTGTGTATGCATAGGATTATAACTGATCCGACAGCCAAGCCAAGTAGAGACGCTCAGAGAAGGCTAAACCCTAACCTTAGAGAGGTAGTGAAGAAAGAAGTGTTAAAATGGCTAGATGCTGGAATTATCTATCCGATATCTGATAGCCAATGGGTTAGTCCCACACAGACGGTTCCGAAGAAATCTGGAATCACTGTCGTCGATACTCCTGAAGGAGAAAAGATTGCAACTCGCCCTGTAACGGGGTGGAGAGTATGTATCGACTACAGAAAGCTAAATGCCGCAACCTCAAAAGATCATTTCCCCCTGCCATTCATCGACCAAATAGTAGAGAAATTAGCAGGGCAGAAATTCTATTGTTTCTTAGATGGCTATTCGGGGTATAACCAAATCCCGATACACCCAGAGGACTAAGATAAGACGACATTTACATGTCCGTATGGCACATTCGCCTACCGAAGAATGCCATTTGGATTATGTAATGCTCCGGCCACATTCCAGCGATGTATGATGGCTATATTTTCAGACATGGTCGGAGGTTCTCTTGAAATCTTCATGGACGACTTTTCGGTATTTGATAAGTCATTCAAAGGGTGTCTCTCTCATTTAGAAAAAGTTCTCAAGCGGTGTACTGAAACCAATTTGGTACTAAGTTGGGAGAAAAGTCACTTTATGGTTAAAGAGGGAGTAGTCTTAGGACATATAGTTTCTGAAAGGGGAATGGAGGTTGATCGAGCTAAGATACAAATAATTTCCTCGTTACCACCGCCGACTAATATTAAGGGGATTCGTTCCTTTCTAGGACATGCAGGTTTCTATAGGAGGTTCATAAAAGACTTTAGTACCATAACCAAACCCCTATGTAACCTTCTTCTAAAAGACGCACCGTTCAATTTTGATAAAGACTGTACAGAGGCATTTAACACATTAAAAATGAAGCTCACGGAGGCACCAATTCTGCAATCACCTGATTGGTCCCAACCATTTGAGATTATGTGTGACGCAAGTGATCACGCAGTCGGTGCCGTCCTTGGTCAAAGAGTGGACAAAAAGCCAGTGGTAATATACTATGCAAGTAAAACCTTCTCTGAAGCTCAAATTAATTACACAACCACTGAAAAAGAATTGCTTGCAGTAGTATATGCGCTAGATAAGTTTAGATCTTACGTCTGGGGAGCTAAAGTAATTGTGTATTCCGATCACAGTGCCTTAAGACACCTCTTGGCTAAGAAAGATGCTAAGCTACGGCTAATTCGTTGGATCCTGTTACTACAAGAATTTGACTTAGAAATCCGAGATAAAAAGGGCTCAGAAAATGTAGTAGCAGACCATCTCTCGAGACTACCAGCAATCACCACTGATATGCTGGACTCCATTCGGGATAATTTCCCAGATGAACAATTATTGTTCGTTGCAAAAGTGCCCTGGTTTGCTAACTTAGTAAATTATTTTGTCACAGGGAAAACCCCAAGCCACTGGAATTCACATCAAAGAAAGTATTTCTTCTCTCAAACTAAACAGTACATTTGGGAGGAGCCGGATTTGTTCAAAATAGGAGTAGATCAGATTATCCGGCGATGTGTTCCAGATAATGAGCATTATGATATTTTAAATCACTGTCATTCGTATGCATGTGGAGGCCATTTTAGTGCTAAAAAGACAGGCCATCGAATCTTACAAAGTGGATTCTTTTGGCCTACTATCTTTAAGGATTCCTATGAATTTGTTAAATCATGCCTACGATGCCAGAAGATAGGAGGTATTTCAAAAAGAGACCAAATGCCTATGACACCAATTCTTATAGTAGAGATTTTTGATGTATGGGGCATAGACTTTATGGGACCATTCCCTAAGTCGTACGGTTTTGAATACATCTTAGTGGCAGTTGATTACGTATCTAAATGGGTAGAAGCCGAAGCCACAAGGACTAATGACCACAAAGTAGTGTGCCAATTCGTTAAACATAACATATTTTCTCGCCATGGAATCCCTAGAGCCATAATTAGTGATGGGGGTTCTTATTTCAAAAATATGTACTTTAGCAAACTACTTAAGCATTATGGAGTGACGCATAAGATAGCTACCCCATATCACCCCCAAACTAGTGGACAAGTAGAGGTATCTAACAGGGAGGGTAAGCGAATATTAGAAAAAACAGTACGACCCGATCGGAAAGATTGGTCAATACGATTAGATGATTCACTTTGGGCGTATCGTACAGCGTATAAAACCCCTATTGGTATGTCTCCCTATAAACTAGTTTATGGGAAATTATGTCATCTACCGGTTGAGCTAGAGCACCGAGCCTTATGGGCCATTAAAAACGCAAATCTTAACTTCACAGCTGCCGGTATAAATCGAAAGCACCAACTGCACGAATTAGAAGAAATTCGCAAGGAAGCTTATGAAAGTTCTAAAATATATAAAGAAAAAACAAAAGCTTTCCACGATCGAATAATTAAACGAAAGGTGTTTAATAAAGGTGACAAAGTCTGGCTATTTAACGCACGCCTGCGGCTCTTCCCAGGCAAATTAAAAAGTAAGTGGACAGGCCCATACACAGTAACTAACGTCTACCCCTATGGTGCGGTTGAAATAATAGATCAAAAAGGCGGTGAGCCGTTTAAAGTAAACGGACACAGATTAAAATTATTTGTACAATGGGCTGATAATGAAATTATATCATCTGAGACAATGGTCTTGGAAGATATCACTTAAATATTTAAGAGTTCCAAAATGTCTGGCCGAAGACATTAAACTTAGCGCTTACTGGAAGGCAATTCAGTGAACTTTGTGGGTATGTTCCATAGAAACCCTCACGAGACTATAACTCGTCCACTCAGGCTACTGAGGGGTTTAAAGGCTTGTTGCACATGCTAAGTGCAATCGTTTTTCACCACGAAAGTGTGCTTTAATTTCGTTTATTTAGTTATATTTAGTTCTTATTGTTAGTATTTCTTAAATCGTCCTTTAAAACACTTAGCTGCGTTTGAGCTTGACTTTACTACAAAATGTCACATGCGGTAACCAACTAAGTTGGGGAAAGAATTTGCACATTCGGGACCATTGAGCTTGGAGGAAATTAAAAGGAATATACTTACGTTAGGGAGGGGCAATTCCTAGCAAAATGTGTGTTGCACCAATACTAAATTGCACATGCTTGAATATTCAATACTTAGATGCTACATGTGTTGTTTCATTTCTTCGTAAATGTTTCTTGTTTCATAATTATTTGTGTGCCGAGGACGCCCCAATTCTTTAAGTTGGGGAAGGGGACGCATTATGCTTCACACTATGCTTTATATGTTATATATCGTGAAACCGAGAAAAAATTTACGAAAAATGACAACTTTTTGGTCAAATAACTCACTTATAAAGACTTAAGGCTCCATTGTTAGTGTTGATCTCAGTTAAACTTGAGTTTTCAACTCAAGTTGGGGAAGTTTGAAGAAAATTACTAGCACGAGAAGATGATGGGCCTTTCAGTGAGTTCTACGACAGCAACTTCGGACAACCTCCACCGCAGTAGTCAGGTTCTTCCGTTCCTCTCTTTAAGTAGGATGAATTATTGTTTTTATGCTTTATTATTATTTTTTTTTTTGTGCATTACTTTGATTGAATAAATGTGTTTCCTTTAAATAAGATTATGTGAAAAACAGGCCGTAAATGATCCGATCAATCAGCCCGATAAAATTCTAATTGTTGAGCTTGCAACTTAAATATGATGATGTTAGTTAGGTCGGTTTCAAGCAAAAAGACGTAATTATATGAGTTTAAACATAACATAAAGAGTCATAGATGTTTAAAACCCAAAGAAGTGAACCGAGTTGAAGTAGGATATATTGTGTTGTAGCAAGGGATGATTAACAAGGATTTCAATAGCCGCTATTTATTCATGCAATAAGGGGGAGGAAACGAACACGAATAGAGCCTCAATTCAAGTGTGGCCTAGTTGATTCAGGAGATTAAGTCTGAAGGGTACCATCATGCCTAGTCCCCTAAGACCAACTGGTCTGGGAGCGGCTGACCCAAATCCTGTTACACGGATCATCTAGAAAGTCATAGTAAACTTGAACGAAAAACATAGACATTGCATGAAAAGAAGAAAAGAAAAATTAGTAGCTCAAGTCGTGCATCGAGGAAAAAGATGGTCCAGTGACCCACGTGAATTCAATTCTGTAACCTTGAGCTAAAAGGATAATAGTGGTGAGGAATTTTTGAACAATCACTCTGAAAAACATCACGATATATCTGAATTAAATTTTGTTCGTGTCTGCGAGCTTCAGCACATCTATGAAGGCTAGTGCTTGTTTAAATGAGTTAATTATGTTTTGTACGCTTGATAAACCCGATATTTTAAAAGTCTGATTTTCGTTGCTTGCTCGGGACGATCAAGAATTAAGTTGGGGAAGTTTGATCGGGTTATAATTTACCATGTTTATTAAGCGTAAAAGAGTTGTTTTTAATGCAAAAGTGTTATAGAATGTGCCGCTATTGAATAAATTCTGTGCCTATGCAGGGAAACAAAATCCGGTTTAAAATGATGAAAAAAGGACGAAATTTCAGAGCCAGGCGCAGAGAGGGGCGCAGCCCTGCGCCCAGACCGAGTGCTCGACAGAATAAATTAATTCACAAAAATACGGATTTTACAGAGGGGCGCAGGGGGGGGGGGGGCGCAGGCCTGCGCCTACGGCTGCGCCCAGCCCATTAAAATAATAGACGGCCGTTTTTAGGGTTTTTCCAGCTTTTCCTATAAATATCAAGTCATATTTCAAAGTTTAGGATCGTTTTTTGGAGGAGAAGGCTAAGGAAAAGAACCCGGTTTGAGCGAAAACACGTACGAAGAACACACGAGTCAAGCTACGGCGATGGATCCACAACTCTTGAACGTTGCATCAACTATGTCCGGCTAAGCTCACTATAATCATTCTCGGAGGAAGCACATCGCTAAGTTTTATTTTATGAACGATTACTTTAAGTTTGCATGGTTTTTATTATTTATATTTTGATTGTAAATGAATGATTATTATTTTGTTGTTGCGTTTCGCAAGATAGTTCGTAGACATTTTATTATTCGTGCCGAGTTAATCATTTAATTAAGACGAGTAATCAAACGTGTCACGCGCTATGCCCAAGATCACGTAATGGTTTTAATAATAATTATAACAAAGATTATGTCTATGTAATCTTCAAATCGTTTTTATAAATTAAACACAAAGCGAGGTGTGGAATCCGGGAATGATTATCTTCGTACTTTATTCAATCAAACAATCTTCTTAAGTTTTCTTTTTACAAATTTCGCAAGTAATTAGTTTTATAGATCAAAGCAATCATCTTTTTATAAACCACTCAATCTTTCGAAATTAATTATTTTACAATGCTAATCGCTTAAATACGTGCAATTAACCTCTCGCTCTCTGTGGATACGATCCCTACTTACCCGAGCTTCTAAGGTATTTAGTGGTTATTTTTGACGGGTTAACGACACTCGCATCATGGATGCAACATTGACAGAAAATCCACAACTGGTGGATGTCAATACTTAGGAGCAAGACTGGTCTCTTGGCAATGCAAAAAGCAAACAACTGTCTCCACATCATCCACTGAAGCAGAATACGTAGCAGCTGCAAGCTGCTGCTCCCAGGTAATGTGGATTCAAAATCAACTAAGAGACTATGGTATGAATTTCTTATCCACTCCTATTTATATTGACAATTCAAGTGCAATTAGCATTGTGCAAAACCCAGTGAAATTCCCAAAAACCAAGCATATAGAAATCAGGTTTCACTTCATCAGAGATTGTAATGAAAAGAAGTTAATCAAAGTTACCAAAATACATACAGATGATCAGCTAGCTGATCTATTTACAAAACCTTTTAATGTGGGAAGGTTCACTTTCCTAATATCAAATATTGGTATGGTAAACATGGATTAATTGGTTTTCATTATTATCGACTCAGTATGCTAATTTAAGGGGGAGACACTGTTCCATTGAAAAGTTGCACAATTTTACACTAACAGCATGAGTATTTTCTCATGCTGCTAGTTCATTTTCTCGGACTGCTAGTTATTTTCACTTGATCTGTCAAAGTGTGCAGGGTATTTGGGTAATCTTCAAAATGTGTGCGCGGGACCCAACCTTTTCGAAACCTTTAAAGGTCCCGGTTTCGTTCAGTTGTAACTACCAGTTACATATTCTTCTTCCACGGCCTTCTGCTTTCTCTCTGAACGAATCACACATTCTTCTTTCAAACCCTAAAACCATCGTTTGTTCATCCATGGAGTTCGTAAAAGAACACAACTGCCTCCCATACACTCTGAAACACGCTGAACTCCAACCGTTCCATGCAATGATGGATTTCCTCAGGCACTCCCATATCCATCATGCACTATCCATAAACCCTACTATATACATCTCCCATATAGAACAGTTTTGGAACCATGCATCTGTTCAAACCATCAATGGAGTGCCTACCCTCCTTTCCAAGATTGATGGAACTGATATCCATATCACTGAGGAATCCATCCGACATCACTTGCATCTTCAAGATGCCACAGGTATAACTGACCTAACCCTTGATGCTTTACATACAGGTCTTTTTAATATCGGTTATAGGGGTCCTGCTGATTCTTTTACTTTCTTAAAAGCCCATTTCTCTCCTAAATGGAAATTTCTTGTACATATCATTCAGCAGTGCATAAGCCCCAAAAGAACTGGTTGGTCTGAATTTTCATCTAACATTGCCACTGCCTTAGTGTGCTTTTCCACAGGCCAACGGTTCAATTTTTCCAACATGATTTTTCAGGGGATGTTAAGGCATCATTCCCTAAAGAGTGGGAAATTTTTGATGTATCCTAGATTTTTAGCAGAAATCATTGCACACACCTGCACATCTTCTCATACACATAAAAGGATACATGTTTCCCACAGGCACTCACTATCCTCTATTAAGAGACTTTTGAAACATAGTGCCAACTTTTTGAGTGTTGATGTTCCATTGCCTTTGCAATGATGAACATTATTCCACAACACAGAGGAGAGGGTCCTGAGCAGGCTCAGCCTATCATCACTGCTACACCCCCAGGACCCCAACCCCCTCCTCACGATACACAAACTCCCTCTGATCCTTTTGTACAGCCAACACGCCCACTCAATACTTATACAAAAGAAAAAGGGGACCAGGAGCTCCTTCCTCCTCCTCCCATCAGCAAGAGCCATATATCCCTGTGCAGGAGGATACTCCTGCACAGAATATCCAAAGGGAACCAGTTGAGGACACTCCCATTCTCTCTCAGGAGGTGAACATCTCTTCAGAGATGGTTCATATGGGTTCTGTGGCTGGCACTACTGATGTCTCTGCACAAGAGGCACAGGACAGTGCCAACATAGCTAAGACCACGCCCATGGCAACAGCAAGTGTGCAAACACAAGCTGGAAGTCCCCAGAACCAAGAAAAGAGGGGCCCAGAAGTTTCTACCTCTGGTCTTAATGTCAGTGATAGATCACAAGCACCTCAGGTGTTCTTGATCTTGAGGCTAGTCTGCAACAAATGCTCTTAACGGATCCCAGACTCAAACCTGTTGTAGCTATGTTGGACCATCAAATGTCCATCATTGCTGCACAGGGGGCTCAAATTTTTGCTCTCAAGCAGGCAGATGCTGCTCAAAATAAGCGAATGGATTATCTTCACAGAGGCTTCACACTCTGTGGAAATAAAATTATGAAGTTAGAGCAGATGATTCAAACCCAAGGGGAAAAGGTTGTGGTTTCTTCTGACCAAACCAATGCTTCCAAAAAGGGGGAGAATCAGGAGGTTCCCACATCAGTCCAAGCAGCTCCAACAACAACAGTCCAAGCAGCACCAACAGTTCCAGTTTCTAGGCTAGCAGTCCCAACAGCTTCTCAAGCTGTTAGCCTAGAAACTCAAGCTGTTCATTCAAAAGCCACTGGAGTTGTGATCAGAGAAGGAATTGTGATCAGAGAAGGAATTCAAGCTCCATCAAGCACAGTCCAAGCTACAACATCTGCTACAAAAGACAAGGGCAAGGGCATTCTCATTGAGTCTCCAAAGCATAAATTTTCCTCAAAAGAAGCCCAAATTGCCTTTGATGCTGAAGTTGCCAGAAAAATAGCAGAAGAACAAGACAAAGAATTAGAGCAGCAAGCCCAAACCCCAATGGATGATGATGAGACTTTAGGTGATTACTTAAAGGGGTTTGTGGTCAAGCAAGGAGCAATGAAAAGAAAGATGCCAACAGGGCACTCCAAGGCTGAGCATAGAAGATTTCTTATCAATTTTGCCTTTGCAGCAGGTATTCCAAAGAAAATGGCTCAGTCCATGTCTACTGAAAGGCTGCAGGAGATTCATGATAAGGAGATGGACAAAAGACAGATAACAACAGCCTCTCCAGAAGCTCAACCATCCCAAGAAGTCCAACCAACAACCCAATCAGTCCAAACTGAAGCTGGTGCCAGTGCACCTACTCCCATTGATCAAGCAGCTGTCCCTATTCCTTCATCGGTTAAGAGAGTGCTCTTTGAGCAACAACTACAAAAGGCTATGGAGATAGAGAAGCTGATTGATCAGCATGATTTTACAAAGCCTCAAATTAACTACTGGTTTGCTAAGTCACTGGATGACCGTGACTTGAGAATAAAGTTTGTAATCAGAAGAGAGTCCGGACCTGAAGAAGAGTATGACACTTTTTGGCAGATAGTACAGAAGCTGACCAGAGATGAATTGATAAAGATGTACAATATAGGGTCAGTTACACAAGTAAGGTCTGCTCTTCCACAAGTCAAGCAACTCATCAAAGATCTAAGTACAGTGGTTGATTCTGAGTTTGCAAGACAAGAGATAGAAGATGCTGAAAAGAAAGGGAAAAAGATCAAGCAGATTGATCTGTTTGTCAAATCAAAGACATTCAGAATCAAATTCACAGATGGGTCTGGTATTTTCTTCAATCTTGAGTATTTCAATTTTTCAAAAGATATGCTGCTGAAAATCAAATCAGCTAGAATATCTTGTGATAAAGAAGAGATGAAGAGAGAATTTTTGAAGGCTATAGATCATAAGCTTGCACAGTTGTGAGTTTTTGAAAGCCTTGGTTTGTAAATAACAGTTTACTTATTTATTTCCATGTTTTTTATAGAACTTAAAGTCTTGTAAAGAATTTAAGTTAGGGGGAGATTGTTGGGAAATAGTTTAAGTACATTCAAGCTGTTAGTTTAGACTTCTCAGACTGTTAGTAGATTTTACATGTAAATACAAAGTTCATGCTGCTAGTTGAAGAAACTCGAGCTGCCAGTGTAAAAGTTCAAGCTGCCAGAGCAAAACAACTCAAGCTGCTCAGTTCATGCTGTCAAGAGATTCAAGCTGCTCAACAGTTTCAGAAACAGAAAGTGTTGATTTTCAGGAAACGATATCTACATGAAGATTCCAGCATATCTACTGTCAGAGAAGTCATAGTTCGTCAAGGAAACATATCAAGAAGCAATATAAATACATAGAATAGGTCGTTCTATTGTAGAGGAGTTTCTGCATATTTTGAGTCTGTAATTGCTTTGTTGATTAAGTTTTCTTAAGCCTCTAAGGTTGTAAAACCCTAAGAACAGTCTGTGTTCTTCGTCTAATCAAACAGATTAGAGGTGATTGTAATTGATGAATTCAGCAATACAAACAGTCTTGATTAATTCCTGTGTGTTTATTTATTATTGATTCTGAAAGTTTTTGTTAAAATAATTAAGTGTTATTCCGCAAACTTCTTGATTAAACTTTGATTCAAAGCAAGATTATTGATTTATACTCTGATAAATTCAAATCAGTTAGTCTTGGTAATTCATATTTTAGATACTGACATAAGTTAAACTCATTATGTGGATAAAATTCTTGAGAAATTTAGTAATGGTGATTTTAGTATAGCTAGAACTCCAATTGACTAGTGAAAAATAGAGGTGAAAATGTTAATCAACTAGAATACTCAAGAATTATAGGCAGTCTAATGTATCTAATGTCTTGTACCAGACCGAACATAGCATATGCTGTAAGTAGGCTAAGTAGGTACACGAGTAATCCGAGTCGGATTCATTGGAAAAGTGTGATACGAGTACTTCAGTATTTGAGATATACTCGAGAGTACGAACTGCGTTATGAGAGATATCCAGCTGTGATAGAAGGATACAACAATGCGAATTGGATATCTGATATAAAAGATTCTAGATTTACAAGTGGATATGTATTTACAGTTGTTGGTGAGGCTGCTATTTCTTGGAAGTCTTCCAAGCAAACAGTGGTAGCTAGATCGACGATGGAATCTGAATTCATCGCATTAGATAAATGTGGTGAAGAAGCTGAATGGTTACGTCAATTTATTGAAGACATACCAAAATGACCAAAACCCGTTTCAGCCGTCACTATACATTGTGATAGCCAATTTGCGATTGGTAGAGCGCATAGCATAATGTATAATGGTAAGTCAAGGCATGTTAGACGTAGGCATAATTCGATACGACAACTACTCTCAACAGGTGTTATTACTATTGACTATGTGAAGTCAAAGGATAACATTGCGGATCCGCTTACAAAAGGCTTAAACAGAGAGTTAGTTTTAAAGTTGTCAAAAGGAATGAGACTAAAGCCCATGAATGAATAAATTCATTCGAAGGAAAACCTTACCTTGTTGACTGGAGACCCCAAGATCTGGGTTCAAAAGGACAACCTAATTGTATGAATAAAGTGTGGTCACTGTGGGGGGTTGTGAAAAACTCCTAGTCCATTCCTATATGATTTCTAGAAGAAAATCATTTTAGTGACAATGAGGTTAAGCATTTTATAATGATTCAGTCGAAATCATTTGTGCTTTTAATGATTCGGGAGAAATCACCTACGTGACAGAGAAGTAGGGTCGCTTCGAGTGGAATTGTAGGGGCCCAATTCTTTGTAGCTCTAGTGTTCAATGACCATAACGGACACGACTATGAGGAGTTAACCTTGTTAGGGAGATTCTTGTGTGAAGTGTATTGTCGTCTTCACAAATGGCAGCTAAGTTCAAATACATCGAGTTCTACTGACGGCTAGAAGGCTAAGTGCATTTCATAAGGGAAGGTTCAAAGGTTTACACCTACCTATTCTATGCAAGATTTCAACCATTGAAATTACATTGGAATTTTATGTGTTTTCGATCAATCTCATACATGTGCGGGATGATTGGAATGTGTTTTCGATCGATCTCTCATTCATGTGGAGGATTGTTGGAAAAAAATGTAAATTTTTCAAAGGAAAAAGTGTATTTTTCATGTTTTTGGACCAAATATATTTATATATAATTGTGAGATATATAATCAATATTTTGTTGGTTTGTATTCTCCTTGAAGAGAGGATTCCAACGATATAAAGAACGTCCAAAACGGAGCTAAGATGAATGAGATATCGATGCTCAAAGATTGGTGTTTGGAATGAATGAAAAAGTGGGTGAATTGAGTCCCACATAAGAAGGGAGAAGGAAACCAAAGTGGGTTTATAAGAAGGAGGAGTGTTCAAAGACATGACAAGATTGTTTGTGGCTTTCTCCCACTGAACTCGTGTACAACTGCGAACATGAATGCAACTTCGAAAACCAGGGATCGTACGAGGCAACTTTTTACTACGAGGGTTGCTAAAAGCTGTTACGATTTGGTTTTCAACACATAATTATTCATATTAATTAACCATCAACCTTGTAATAATGGAGTATTACAAAACGGTTTTTGTAATTAAAATATGATTAATTAGGTGTTTCAATTCATTTTTTCCTATAAAAGAATAGGATATTCAACACATCTCTTTTACACTTGAAAGACTTGGAAAACACTTTGCATTCTTGAAACTTTTTGCATTTTAACGGCAAGATGTTGTTGCTTCTAAGAACGAAGAACACCTTCAATTCACGTGATTTTTCAGGCAAGTTGGTTACCTCCGGCAGTAAACGCTGCTTTGACTGTTCTACACTGGGAAACAGACTTCGAATCTGTTTTAAGAGAATCGTGTCTAACACGAGACTCAGCCTTCTTTTTCGTATTGTAATTTAATTTTCAGTATTGTTATTTCCTTTACTTGTATTTTTAATTTCCGTATTTTATTTATATCCATGTATTTTAATTTTATTTCTGAATTGCAATTCGTAATATATTTCTTATATTTTATATTTTGTATCGGACACTCTATTCCTATAATAATTTCAATAAAAGATTGAACAGAAAAGATATATCGATAATACTGCAAAAACCTATAACTAAATCTTATGAAATCGTGAAAAACCCAATCAAGCAAAATATCTTAAAACCATAACTAAATAATGGTGGCCGACAAAATCAAACCCTTGAATGGTGTGAAATCTCGATCCTATCTCTCTTGCTTTGGTGAGGGGCGGACCCAGTCACCGAAGAGACTCGTTGCACAAATTATGGTGGCGTTTATGATTCGAAAATTTAAATGATTGTCTTGGTCGAGGCCCAATAAATGTATATTTATAATTTAAAATAGAAAATATAATCTTAAAATAACAAATAAACTAATATATAATGAATAAAAACGTAATTTATAAGAAATATAAGTTAACAAGTTACTGTCGACATCTAATGAAAATATCTCAAAAAGATCATTCATGTCAAATTGTCAATAGTAATTGGAATTAAAGGATTTAAAGGAATCGAAGGTTGTGTTGTATATGTGGTTTTGTGATATTATCGGATTCGTTAGAATTGTTTACTTTAACTCTTGAAGATTGACTTACGTTACTTTTATTTTTCGATAATTTTGTTAGAATCATTTAATATATTGATAAATATTATAAAACCTACACAATTTACAAATAAAAATTAAAGAGTAAATTAACTAACTAAATACAAACTTTCAGGTCTCAAATTTCAATAATTCAATTATCTAATAAACTAAGTAACTAAAAAAATTAGAGGCTTCTTAGTCTTTCTCTCGGTTTTAAATTTTTTTTGACAACAGGTCAAATATCGAGAAGTATTGGATTTTAATTTGGGCTAAAAATATCATTTATTTTTGAGTTTAAATTGGATAAAAATACCATTGGGTTTTCATTTAATTTGGATTAAATTTATTGGGTTTTATTTGTTGGCTTAAATTTATAATTATTTAGTTATTTAGACATTCAACTTTTAATTTTTTTTGTTTTATTTGTGGTATAAGTTTTTTTTGATCAAGTTGCACATTTAATTTTTTTGGATCCTATAAGTTGCACAATTAAATTTTCATCGATTGCACACGTAAAATTTTAAAAAAATTTACACTACGAAATGAGATTAGTGGAGAAGGGAATTGGACCGTCGCAAGGGCTACCCTCCCTTCCCCTGTAGGTCCGCCGATGCTTGGTTGAACGATCGGGTACTTTCCTCTTTTCTTTCTGCTTCCGCTTGTTTGCTACGCAGCATGTGAAAGCTTACGATTTTTTAAGGTTTCATCTCTATTATATATATATATATATATATATATATATATATATATATATATATATATATATATATATATATATATATATATATATATATATATATATATATTAGTTTATTAACCCGTGTATTGCACGGAATTGTTAATAATTATCTTTTCCTTAAAGCTATATAAACTTCAAATAAAAAAAAAACTAATATGTTCATAGATACTTTTAAATTTATTATTATTACTAAAATATCTTCTAAATGTTGTTTGTTTGAGATTTTAATGGATATAGGTTTATTAATACTAAAAATAGTAATGCACACTTGACAAATCCTCGTTAAGCCAATTGATATTTTATTCAAATGACACATGACATTTAATTACTCCTTTAATAGAATAGATAGATATGTTGTGTTTGGGTGAATTTTTTAAAAAGCTTATTAAAACCATAATTTACTATAAATAGCATTTGAAAGTAGCTTCAACTTATAAAATATAAAATTACAAAAATAATTTTACCTATGTATGTTTTTAATTTGATTTGGTACTTTAATTTATGTTATTATATAGTTTTCAACTCAAACTCTAATAATTTTATCAAACACGTTTATAAATTACAAACTATAATAAATCAAGGGAGATTTCATATATGCCCCTTCAAAAACTTTATAATATCATATATACCCAGCCTAAAATTTTAATATCATATACATCGCTACTAAACATCATAATATCATAAATACATAATCTTAATTATTAATATTAAATATATCCCTCTTAAACATAATTAATATCATATATACCCAAATTCATTAATTTAATTATTTTTAAAACATTTAAAACTCATAATTAATATTGCTTGTTAATTAATGACCATTATACCCTTACTCATTTCTTCTTTTAACTAAACTTCAAAATATCATATTCATCCAACTTAAATTAAAATATCATATCCCTTTTAATTATTTTATATAAATTATTTTTGTAAACTTTACAAAATAAATTCTTCAAACTAAAACAAATTAACATTAAAAATAAAAATAAAAAATTTGTATCATGTTTTTGCTCGTTTGTAATCAAACTGTATCGACTTATTATATTTTCTTTTTTTTTTTCATCTAAGGTAATCTATATACAATTAACTGATTACATATTATGTTCTTTCTTTTTTTTTTCTTTTAGAAAAATATATATATACTAAATTAAAAAAAAACAAAAAATGCGATACAATTATAAAATTCTAAAGGAAAAATAAAAGAAAGAACATAATATGTAATCAGTTGATTGTATATTGTATATTGGTTACTGTAGAAAAAAAAAAGAAAATATAATAAAACGATACGATTTGATTACAAATTAACGAGCAAAAACGTTATACAGAATTTTTTTTAATGTTAATTTGTTTTAGTATGAAGAATTTATTTAGGAAATAAATTATATAAAATTATTAAAAGGGATATGCTATTATAATTTAAGTTGGAAAAATATGATATTTTGAAGTTTAGTTGAAGAAGAAATGAGTAAGAGTATAATGGTCATTAATTAACAAGCAATATTAATTATGACTTTTAAATGTTTAAAAAATAATTAATTTAATGAATTTGGTTAAATATGATATTAATGATGTTTAAGAGGGATATATGTGATATTAATTGTAACACCCACAATTCTCACACAAATGCCATGTCAATACAATACACAGGTGGCAATATCGCAATCATATAACAAGTACACATGTCACAGGATTAGCGGAAAACACTGATAATTTAAAACTTTAATACAAAGTTAACACATCTCATGTCACATGCTGAAACAGAAGTATACACAACTGAATTGCCTGATAAACACCAACTACTGATAGCTAACACATCGCTGATCAAGTACAGAATACAGATAACAACTCTAAAGTCTAGCATCAAAATATAGTCAGCAAACACAGCTCTAAACTGCCCCGATCCCTACTTCGGCTGCTGCGGCTGTGACTGCGGTCCCACAGAATGGCTGCCTGAGACACGGAAGACTCGAAAACATAAGCTGGACAGCTCGTGAGTACGCGAGGGTTAGACACTGCAGGTAAGCACATAAAACATACACAACACACATATCTCGTCACATATATGCAACTCGATGCATAACACGTATCTCTGCTCAAAAGGGGACCACGTTCCCCAGCTAACAGGCCGCACACAGCAGCGGTTAGCTACTCAATAGGCACAGGAGCGACCTGGCATATCACTGCCGTATATATATACAGCCTCATATCTCATGACTGGTTAGGGACAGTCAGCCTGCGCGATCACATATCGCGGACACCTGCAATTCAAACACATATAGCACGTATAGGGTAGAATGGATCATACCTGCGCTCTATGCTCGGTCTCATACACAATATATCATAACACATATACACGACTCATAAAAGTTTACGCGCGCTTTGTAAAAGACTCGAGTACTCACCTATTACCCGATTCCGACTTGAAACCCGAAACTCTAATGTGGCTCGGCACGCGATCGGCTAGCACCTGAACACATCACGGGTCTCACACATTAACACGAGTCTCAATGACCGAATAACTCAATCCAACACAATTATCACAATTAAACTAAACCCGAAACACATTCCCGAACAGATAACCGATCCCCGAAACTCTTTTACGGGATCCCTATCGAGACCCAAAATCCCAAATAATTCAATTCAATAATATCTCGAAGGGACTCGACCAAATAACGACTCAAGACTCTCTTATATTGACTCTATTGAATTTTTCTGCAGATCTAAAAACGCGCCGCGCTTCCCCCATTTGCGCGCCGCGCTTTGGCCAGACAGCTTCGAACTCCATAGCCGAACCAGGGGGTTTTCAACCCCCACCTCCGATTTCCAGCAGCAAGATACACACAATTCACATATATACTACCCATAAACCACAGAAATCAATTCCTCAACATATCACATACATATCTCAAGATTTTAGCTACCAAAATCACAAAACCTTACCTCTTGAATTCCAAAATACAATCAAGATGAAGAAGAAGCTTCAATTTCAGCAACCAATTTCAATCTTTAATTGATTGGCTTCACTTTTCTGCTGGAGGTTCACACAAAATCACACACACACACTTTGGGGATTTCTTGAGAATGAAGGCAAGAGAAAGGATAAGGCCAAATATATACGTACATATCCATATCCGGTTCCGAACCCACTAACCCGGACCCGATATCACTTTTTCACAAATTATATCATTAGAACCCAATTAAATCCACGATCTCAAGGAGATAATTAATCCGCTAATTATTAGCTCGGAGACACGTATCACTCAATTTTGACACGTTAAATCCACGAAACGGAATTTAATTGGAACACACAATAATAATAAATAAATGAGCCAATAAATTAAATCCACGTACCAGGCTCAAATCCGGGATGTTACAAATCCTCTCCTCTTAAAAAGATTCCGTCCCGGAATCTAGCTCGGACTCGGGAACAACTGCGGATAACGGCTCCTCATCTCGGCCTCGGGCTCCCAGGTGGCACTAGTACCCTTATGATGCCTCCACTGAACGAGTACTAGGGCGATCTCTTTATTCCGCAATCTCTTCACCTTTCGATCAGTAATCGCCTCAGGCTGCTCAACATACCTCAGTTGAGAATCCACGGTGATCTCGGATAACGGCACAAACTGATCATCTTTGGCCAAACACTTCCTCAGGTGACTTACATGAAACGTGTCGTGAACTCCGGCCAACTCAGGAGGCAATCTCAATCTATATGCCTGATCTCGGACTCTGGCGATGATCTCAAACGGACCGATGTATCGCGGACTCAGCTTACCTCGATGTCTGAATCTGATAACTCCTTTCCACGGCGATACTTTCAGCATAACACGGTCCCCAACACTGAACTCGAGCTCGGTCAGACGACGATCGGCATAACTCTTTTGCCGGCTCTGTGCCACCATGTGCTCGCGGATGACCGCCACCTTGTCGCTCGTCTCCTGTAGCAACTCGGGCCCACTGATAGGTCGCTCGCCGACCTCGCCCCAACATACAGGGGTTAGGCACTTACGCCCATACAGTGCCTCGAACGGAGCCATCTTGATGGAGGAATGGTAGCTGTTGTTGTACGCAAACTCGACTAACGGCAAGTGAACGTCCCAATTACCACTGAAATCTATCGCACAAGCTCGGAGCATATCTTCGAGAGTCTGATTCGTCCGCTCTGTCTGCCCGTCTGTCTGCGGTCTGTACGCTGTACTCAGCTGAACTCTTGTTCCCAACTCGCGCTGAAAGCTCTGCCAGAACCTCGAAGTAAACCGCGTATCTCTATCGGACGTAATCGACATCGGAACGCCATGCCTCGAAACTATCTCACTGATGTACAACCGAGCCAACTGATCCATAGTGATGGTGCCTCTCACTGCCAAGAAATGAGCACTCTTAGTCAACCGATCTACAATCACCCAGATCATATCATTGCCTCGAACGGTGCGCGGAAGTCTAACGATGAAGTCCATCGTGATATGATACCACTTCCACTCTGGGATCTCTAAAGGCTGCAAATGCCCGTGAGGCTTCTGATGCTCGGCCTTAACGCGCAGACAAGTCATGCATTCCTCGACATATCGGCCCACATCTCTTTTCATCCCAGGCCACCAGTAATACTCGCGCAGATCTCTATACATTTTGGTGCTCCCGGGGTGGATAGACAACCTCGATCGGTGCGTCTCATCTAAGATCAGCTGCCGCAGATTACCGACTCTCGGAACCCAAACCCGATCATGAAACGCCCACAAACCTCGGCTATCTCTACCCAACATCTCAAGCTGTCCCGCAAGCCGCTCTCTCTTCACATTCTCTGCTCGAAGACCCTCTAACTGAGCATGCCTCAGACTCTCCACAAGAGTCGAGGTGACCTCGAGCCTCGCTGCTCTGGAAACCACTGTCTGACCGCACACCTTACGGCTCAACGCATCGGCCACCACATTGGCCCTACCAGGATGGTACTGAATCTCGCAGTCATAATCTTTTAGTAACTCGAGGCTGCGCCGCTGTCTCATATTTAGCTCTTTCTGACTGGACAGATACTGAAGACTCTTATGATCTGTATACACTACAAACCGCGAACCGTACAAATAATGACGCCATATCTTCAAAGCGAACACTATCGCCTCTAACTCAAGGTCATGCACGGTATGACTCTCCTCGTAGGTCTTCAGCTGTCGTGACGCATACGCAATCACCTTGCCTCGCTGCATCAGAACACAACCCAATCTGGTACCTGACGCATCACAGTAGACCACGAAATCCTCTGTACCCTCGGGCAATGCTAACACTGGAGCCTGACATAACCGGGATTTCAATTCTCTGAACGCCGACTCCTGCTCATCGGACCACACGAAAGGAACGGACTGCCTTGTCAATCTCGTCAACGGCCTGGCAATCCTCGAGAAGTCCTGAATGAAGCGGCGGTAATATCCGGCTAATCCTAGAAAGCTACGAACCTCAGGCACAGTCTTTGGCGGCTCCCAACTCATAACAGCCTCAATCTTCGCCGGATCCACTGAAATACCCTCGGCGCTCACGACATGCCCCAAAAACTGGACCTCGCGCAACCAAAACTCACACTTAGAGAACTTTGCATAAAGTCGCTCCTCTCGCAGCACGGTCAAAACCTCTCGCAAGTGCTGCTCGTGGTCCTCGGCACTCCTCGAGTATATCAGGATATCGTCGATGAATACTATCACAAATCGATCCAACATAGATCTACACACCCAGTTCATCAAATCCATGAATGCCGCGGGTGCGTTAGTCAGTCCGATAGGCATGACTAGGAACTCGTAATGGCCGTATCTCGTCTGAAACGCAGTCTTCGGCACGTCCTCATCTCTGACTCTCAGCTGATGATACCCTGATCTCAGATCTATCTTCGAAAAGAAGCTCGAACCCTGTAGCTGATCGAACAGATTGTCGATACGTGGAAGCGGATAATGGTTCTTCACCGTCACTTTATTCAACTCTCGATAGTCGATACACATCCGCATAGAACCGTCCTTCTTCTTCACAAACAGCACTGGAGCTCCCCACGGGGACGAACTCGGACGGATAAATCCACGATCCAGCAACTCCTGAAGCTGCGACATCATCTCTCTCATCTCGGTAGGTGCCAGCCTATAAGGCGTCTTCACAATAGGCACCGCTCCAGGGATAAGGTCGATACGGAACTCGACCTGACGATCTGGCGGTAACCCAGGCAACTCCTCTGGTAATACCTCAGGGAACTCTCGAACTACGGGTATATCCGCTAGGGTCTTCTTCTCTAATCTGGCGTCAACAACATAAGCCAGAAAGGTCTCGCACCCTTTCGCAACATATCTCTGAGCTCGAGCCATAGACACAATACCGATCTCACCTCGGCGCCTCTCGCCATACACTGTCACCGTCTCACTGTCTGAAATGGGTATCCGGATCATCTTCTTCGCGCACAGAATATCGGCCTGCCTGGCTGTCATCCAATCCATACCCACTATCACGTCGAAACTGCTAATCTCTATCGGCAGTAGATCGATCAAAAACCGGTGAGCATCTATCTCTAGAACACAATCTCTGTACATCCGACTCACTAAAGCAGTACTACCATCTACCCTCTCAACAACTAACGGAACAGGTAAAACAGTAGGAGGCACAGAAAAATAGGCACAGAATATCACAGACACATACGAACGGTCCGCTTCAGAATCAAACAAAATACGAGCACTAAGCCCGTTCAGAATGTACGTACCAGATACCACATCGGTAGACTCGCGGGCCTCCTCTGCCGTAGCCTGAAATACTCTACCCCTGCCTCTGGGCGCTGACTCACGGCGGCTCGAAGTCGACGGCTCTGCTCTGGCACCGCTGGTACTCGCTCCCTGTACTACAGGCGGCGCATCCGGACAATCTCTCACAATATGACCTGGCCTCCCACAGCGGAAGCACAGGGAATCCCTCGAAGTACATGTAAATGAAGTGTGGCCATACTGACCACAGCGATAACATCTAGGCTGCTCTGACGTACAAGGACCGGAATGGCGACGACGACACCTCGGACAGTCTCTCTCCCCGGCTGAACTGTCTACCCGGCTCCCTGATGGCTGGGACCCCTGCCCCACGCTACTCTGACTCTGACTAGGAGCACTGTAACGAGAAGTCTGTCCCTGACTCTGACTAGCTGTCCCCGACCCCTGATACTGCCCAGACCTCCTGGACCTCCGGTCTCTGCCTCTGTCTCTATCCCTACGGAATCCGGAACCCTGCCCCTGAACCTGCTGCTGCTCAGGCTGCCTCTCTCTCTGATAGTCCTGGGGCTCTCGGTAGTGACTCTGGGACTGCTCAGACGTCCCTGTCCTTTGTCTCTGAGATGGAGGCTGGCCTCTCTGCCTCTTGATCTCTCTCTCTCTAACACGAGCCAACTCCAAGGCTCTCGCAAATGTCGGGGTATCGTGAAGCCCAACGAACTCCCGAATATCAGATCTCAAACCGTCGATAAAGGCATCAGCCTTACGAACCTCTGTATCCACGTGCTGGGGCGCAAACTGGGCATACTCATTAAATCTATCCACATACTGCTGAACTGACATGCTACCCTGCTGGAGGTGCAAGAAACGACGCTCCATCTCCCGGCGCTCATCCCGGGGAATATACTGAAGCTCAAAGATGGCGCGGAACTGATCCCATGACATCGCATATGCTGCAGCTGTAGTCATAGACGACGCAATGGACTTCCACCACTGTGAAGCCCCTCCCTTCAGCTGATAAGCCGCATAGCCGACCATATCACGAGGATCGACATGGGCAACTCGGAATGCCGCCTCTATCTCTCTCTCCCAAGCCATAGCTGCACCCGGCTCACCACCGCCTCGGAACTGAGGGGGGGCTCCCGCCATAAAGTCCTTAAAGGACCCACCTCGAGGAGCAGAAGAAGAAGATGCCCCAACCACTGTCTCAACACTAGTCACTGGCGGCGGATCGGCTCTCTGTCGCTGCTGCTCTCTCTCTCTCTCTGTCCCTCTCTCTATAGAACTCAGTCAACACTGATAACATCTCTGACCGGCGGACATACTCGTCTCCCGCTGGTCTCTCAGGCCCTGAACCCTCACCATGATCTGCCATAATCACCTGCACATATCACAAAGGTAAGATAACAGATCGATCACCCAGCGTTATACACTCAGCTAGGTCAGTTAATTCCGCTAAACCCAGTCTCAGGGAAGAATCCAACGGATCTGAACATGGTAAGAGCTCAAGCATCCACTGATACTCAATACTGAAACCACAAGCTCTGATACCAAGCTGTAACACCCACAATTCTCACACAAATGCCACGTCAATACAATACACAGGTGGCAATATCGCAATCATCTAACAAGTACACATGTCACAGGATTAGCGGAAAACACTGATAATTTAAAACTTTAATACAAAGTTAACACATCTCATGTCACATGCTGAAAC
Organism: Centrapalus pauciflorus; assembly: GCA_020465985.1. Taxonomy (NCBI): domain Eukaryota; kingdom Viridiplantae; phylum Streptophyta; class Magnoliopsida; order Asterales; family Asteraceae; genus Centrapalus; species Centrapalus pauciflorus. Next base: position 87,254 of record JAANYP010003748.1, read on the forward strand.
AGAAGTATACACAACTGAATTATCTGATAAACACCAACTACTGATAGCTAACACATCGCTGATCAAGTACAGAATATAGATAACAACTCTAAAGTTTAGCATCAAAATATAGTCAGGAAACACAGCTCTAAACTGCCCCGATCCCTACTTCGGTTGCTGCGGCTGTGACTGCGGTCCCACAGAATGGCTGCCTGAGACACGGAAGACTCGAAAACATAAGCTGGACAGCTCGTGAGTACGCGAGGGTTAGACACTGCAGGTAAGCACATAAAACATACACAACACACATATCTCGTCGCATATATGCAACTCGATGCATAACACGTATCTCTGCTCAAAAGGGGACCACGTTCCCCAGCTAACAGGCCGCACACAGCAGCAGTTAGCTACTCAATAGGCACAGGAGCGACCTGGCATATCACTGCCGTATATATATACAGCCTCATATCTCATTACTGGTTAGGGACAGTCAGCCTGCGCGATCACATATCGCGGACACCTGCAATTCAAACACATATAGCACGTATAGGGTAGAATGGATCATACCTGCGCTCTATGCTCGGTCTCATACACAATATATCATAACACATATACACGACTCATAAAAGTTTACGCGCGCTTTGTAAAAGACTCGAGTACTCACCGATTACCCGATTCCGACTTGAAACCCGAAACTCTAATGTGGCTCGGCACGCGATCGGGTAGCACCTGAACACATCACGGGTCTCACACATTAACACGAGTCTCAATGACCGAATAACTCAATCCAACACAATTATCACAATTAAACTAAACCCGAAACACATTCCCGAACGGATAACCGATCCCCGAAACTCTTTTACGGGATCCCTATCGAGACCCAAAATCCCAAATAATTCAATTCAATAATATCTCGAAGGGACTCGACCAAATAACGACTCAAGACTCTCTTATATTGACTCTATTGAATTTTTCTGCAGATCAGAAAACGCGTCGCGCTTCCCCCATTTGCGCGCCGCGCTTTGGCTAGACAGCAGCATCTTTGGCCTTCGAACTCCATAGCCGAACCAGGGGGTTTTCAACCCCCACCTCCGATTTCCAGCAGCAAGATACACACAATTCACATATATACTACCCATAAACCACAGAAATCAATTCCTCAACATATCACATTCATATCTCAAGATTTTAGCTACCAAAATCACAAAACCTTACCTCTTGAATTCCAAAATACAATCAAGATGAAGAAGAAGCTTCAATTTCAGCAACCAATTTCAATCTTTAATTGATTGGCTTCACTTTTCTGCTGGAGGTTCACACAAAATCACACACACACACTTTGGGGATTTCTTGAGAATGAAGGCAAGAGAAAGGATAAGGCCAAATATATACGTACATATCCATATCCGGTTCCGAACCCACTAACCCGGACCCGATATCACTTTTTCACAAATTATATCATTAGAACCCAATTAAATCCACGATCTCAAGGAGATAATTAATCCGCTAATTATTAGCTCGGAGACACGTATCACTCAATTTTGACACGTTAAATCCACGAAACGGAATTTAATTGGAACACGCAATAATAATAAATAAATGAGCCAATAAATTAAATCCACGTACCAGGCTCAAATCCGGGATGTTACATTAATAATTAAAATTGGGTATATATGATGTTATGATGTTTTGGAGGGATATATATGATATTAAAATTTTAGGTTGGTTATATATGATATTATGTAGTTTTGGAAGGGTTTATATGAAAATCTCCCATAAATGAAATATGATCTGCAGCACATATTCAATGTTTGAGCACTGCAAGAAAAGTGTCATTTAGTGACACACGATTTTAATGACACTTATGAAAAAAGTAGTTATAGTGCAATCTTTCCCACACTTTTTTTCTAAATTAGTGACACAAAAATTTTGTCACAAAATACTTGAGGCCTATACCCACATACATTTTTAGTCACTATATATCTATACCCACTCCACTTTTACCCACTCTTTGGTTGTGTAGCTAAACGATTTTGATACCTATAGTGACACTTTTTTACAACAAAAAAGTGGGTAAAAATGTAGTGAGTATAGATTTATAGTGACTAAAAATGTATGTGGGTATAGGCCTCAACTATTTTGTGACAAAATTTTTGTGTCACTACTTTAGAAAAAGTGTGGGTAAAAGATTGCTCTTTACCTACTCTTTTTCATAAGTGTCACTAAAAGTAAGATATAGTGACACTTTTTTTTTGTACCACTAAAAGCATGTGTCACTAAATGACACTTTTCTTGTAGTGATTTCAATGAAGATGATAATGATCCCGCGATGTTGATGATTGAAGGATATCGTTCTGAAGGTATGATCGGTTTTTTCATTCATTTTCTTAATGAAAATTTTTTAAAAATTAATCGTGTTTATCCGATGTTTATGGAAGACGATTCTGATGCATCGTGTTTATGAAGATGATTCATGTTTGAAGATGAATCCTATGAAGATGCATCATGTTTGAAAATGAATTCAATGAAGATGCATCATGTTTGAAAATGAATTCGATGAAGATGCATCGTGTTTGAAGATGAATACGATGAAGATGCATCACCATTTTGATGATGCATGATGGTGAGACGAATATTAGGATGAATATGACCGAAGATGAGAATGAAAAACTGAGATGCATCATGAATTGAAATTCCAGTGGATTGAAGGAAGGGAGCAAGTCCGATATACTCACCACCATTATCAGTGAAGAGTGATACAATTGGTGTTTGGAAGAATTTTTCGACAAGCAATTTGAATTGAGGAAAAATTTTTGCAACGTCGGACTTGGCTTTGATGGGGTATAACCAAACATACTTGGAGTAATAATCAACAAACACAACATAATATAGATAGCCATCAATAGATTTTTGAACTAGACCCCAGACGTCCGAAGAGATAAGTTGTAATGGTTTCGTAATAGTAAACAAGTTTTGACCAAATGGTAACTTGTGACATTTATTAATAGCACATGTCTAACAATGAAAATTGGATCTTGACAATGATTGAAAATTAAGATCTAAGTCTTTACAAATAATATTAAAAGTACGCAAACATGGATGTCCAACAGTGTGGTGCCATTGAGATGGTGAGGTTGAAGAAGTAGCATTGATTTCAGGAAGATGAGATAAGCTATTTAGGTAGTAAACATCATGGATGTTCTCACCTCGTATGAGGCGCGCCCCCGTTTTGAGATCCTTCACAAAAAAATGCGAAGGGAAGAATTCAACAGAGACATTGTTAGTAAGACATAATTTAGCAAACCGAAATCAAGTTTTGACGCAGTTTAGGAACACAATGAATGTTATGTAAATCTAATGGTTTCGACGATGTGTAAATATTAGTGGAACCAGTATGAGAGATAGAAAGATTTGTACCGTCACCCAATACGATCTCGTCTGGTCCTCTGTATTCTGAAACAGAAGAAAGAGTGGATGGACATGAGGTTAGGTGGTGAGAAGCACCACTATCCATCATCCACTGTTGTGGTGATTGAGAGGTAGAGAAGACGACATTAGTAACTGGAGCAGTTGGGTTATTAAAAGTGATGTGATGATCTTTCAAAAACTTAGAGAGTTTTCGGTAGGGGTGTTCAAACAAAACCGGAAAATGAGAAACCTAGTCGAACCGCTTAAACCGATTGATTCGAAACCGAAAAAAGCCGAAACCGAAACATCACGGGGCGGTTTAGGTTTTCATTTTTAAAAACTGTGGTTAACCGAACCGAACCGAACCGATTATATATATACAAGTTAGTAGTATCTAATTATAATTTAATTTAGACATTCTAATACATTAAATACTAAATTTTACATGGTTTTTTTGTTTTAATTGTTTTATTAAATAAATTCATTGTAACTTTTAAGATTTATAATCAAATAGTTTATTATGACTTTGAACTTAAAAAGAATTTGTGCTTAAAAAAGGTCTATTTCTATATAATTATTTGCTTTTAAGCATATAACGGGTAACCGTGGACCGAACCGCGGGTAACTGGCTTCTAACGGGTAACGGAAGACTGGGTAACCGAAACAAAAAACATGGTTCACATGTTAACTACTAACCGAACCGAACCGAACTGTGAAGACCTCCCCTTACGGGGCAGTCCTCAGAGTCTAGGTCCCAATTCATACAACACAATATCAATCATACTAAGATAGGGTAATTAAATTGCGGAAAAATAAAATTACATGTACATTACAGATTAGGATTTAAGTTTACATATTTCAAAATAAAGTTATAAAAGGGTAACATCTAATCTAGTCATAACATCATAAGTCACATCAAGTCCACCCAAAACCACCACAGTTGCTGTCTTCCAATCAGTACCAGAAGGTTTGTTGAGTAGTGGTCTAAGAAAGCTTCAAAACTTGGATCTTGAATGACCTAAGTATTAGGTCATGCAGGTGATTTTCCTTTGCTTTTACCTGTAAAATTATAATGCAGCAACTGTAAGCAATGCTTAGTGAGTTTATAGATTTTCAATATCAACATGCGTGTCAAGCGGATCATAAGTCTTAGCGTGATATGTTTTGGCTGCCGCTACAGCCCTCATGATTGAGATATAGAATCATAGAATTGGATGATGTTCAGGCCACACTCACGCTTAAATCGTGGGGATCAGCCACATACTGGGCTAGCTACCAGTAAGTCAATATGGCGGAACATCGGAGGTCATTACCAAGTTCATAAGAACTGGTGAAATAGCCAGGTCTAGAACAATAGACCATCAAGGCTAGTCAAGCTGAATCAATATATATGTCAAATGTCTGATCAATAGTGAAAGCTTAAGTCATAGAAGTCATGATAGCAATAAATCGTAAGCAATGTCTGATGAAGTCTCAAGTGCAATATGAAATGATAATCAAATAGCTATCATGATCCTCTGGGCAACACCCAACCTTGGTGTGCACAGGTCTCAATCCAGCTGATAAATGAATGTCAATAAATTTAACAGCAGCAATATATCTCAACCGGAATCTATGCATGTTCAATCTGAATATCTATAACTCACAGATCTGGGGTCTTTATCAAGCAGATTTATAATCCACCACCTGAGTTATCTCAGGATTTTATCTGTAATCAGAGCTCTGGCTTTTCTTTTCAAATCTTGAACCCACTGTCAATCTCTCTTTAAATCTATGTTCAGAATTTTAACTGAACCTGTCCAACATTTTATCATTTTGCAAGAACGTTAGTCTTAAACTTTAATTGATCTGATTCTGATAACTTATAAACTTTTATGTCCATTTTCATGGACATGTGTGACTTTTGTCATGTTTATATTATAATATCTGTTTTTAATATATAAACTAAAAGTTTATAGATTTTGTACTTTGTATCAATTTATAAGTGTGTTTTGATATTTATTTTATAAAAATGATCACTTTTATAAGTTCATATGCTTTTAAATTTTGATGCAATTCTATATATTTCAAAACACATGAATTTCTATTTATTTGACAATTATATATATATATATATATATATATGTATGTATATGTATATGTATATATATGTATATGTATATGTATATATATGTATATGTATATGTATATATATATACATATATATATATATATATATATACATATATATATATATAGATATACATATATATATATATATATATATATATATATATATATATTAATATATATATATATATATATATATATTATATATATTATCATATCATATTATAATTATATTATATATATATATATATATATATATATATATATATATATATACATATGCAAGATTGGTATATATATATATGTATGTCTTATATATATATATACACACACGAGTTATGTATATATATACATATCTCACATACACACATGCATTTTTCTTTTAGTTTTGTTGCATGGAGAACACACACACACATTTGAATATATATATATATATATATATATATATATATATATATATATATATATATATATATATATATATATATATATATATATATATATGGCTTCTGTATTGTTTCTGTAACCTGTAAAGTTTCGGTAGATGATTTGTGTGGGTTTCGGTATTCTACCGAAACCTTAAAGGTTTCGGTATAAGTCTCAAAGGTCTCGGTAGTTTGTTTTATAGGAAAGGTTTCGGTACTTATTAAGATGGGTTTCGGTATAATACCGAAACCTTTCAAGAGTTTCAGTAAAAACTTATATGGGTTTCAGTATTTCTTGGTTAGTTTCGGTACCTATTACCGAAACCATAAGGTTTCGGTACCCCTTTTGTGGGTCTCGGTAACCATACATAACACTCAAACTCACACACATATGGTTTCGGTATTGTGGTAGTACCGAAACCTTAAGGTTTCGGTACCCACAATTTGGGTTTCGGTAATATGAACACACACAGATCCTTTTTGTCAAGAACACAGGTTTCACCAAAATTCTAATTTCTTCCATATTTAGATGATCTAACCCAAAATTTTTGTTTCTATAACTTTTATTAACTAAATTTTATCTTAATATACTAATTTCATATACATGCATCAAGAATTTCTCATTTTAATTCTTTGGTTTCGGTTTTTCTCAAAACCAAACCAAACACATATGAACATCAAATTTAAGAAATTAATACCTTGAATTTTCGTTAAATAATGATCCTTGATGATATTTGTAACTTCCCTTGGCGTTAATTTCTTCAAATAATTGCATTTCAATGAAATTCTTGATGAATTTTGATGTAGCCGTATACTTAGAGAGAGGTTAGAGAGAGAGAGAGTGATTTAGGTGTTAATGGTCTTAAATGATCATTTTTAGATTTATATATAAACTTTGGTTAAATTTGCTATTCAACCCACTAAACTTTTGTATGTTACATATCTTTTAATTTAATCATTTTTAATAATTTATAACAAAAATATAATTTAATTAAATAATCTTTGAACTTAATTAATTTACATAACTAATAATGTAATTAAATTTACATTATTTGGATCAAAACAAAATAAAAGACTTAGATAAAAGCTGGGTTGTTACACGAACCGTGCACACCCCTAGTTTCCGGCAGTCTCGTGTATCATGAGCTTGCAAGTTATAGAAGTTGCAAAATTGATTGCTTCTATTTGGTCGTGAATTTTTTGTCATTCGATATGACTTTTGAGAGGATCAGGAATGGGACCTTTGGTTGTAGTGGAGTGATCATTCGTAGATCTGAATTGGGAACGACCGAGTTGCCGTTGTGAGGCATTAGCAGTAACAATTTGAGGAGCGACAGGTTCAACTTCCTTAAGTGACCGTTCAAAATCAACAAGTTTATATCGAAGAGTTCCGGATAAGAGATTGGTTGTTCACGTACCTTAAAAGCAGCAGTGATGGAGTTGTATTCCTCACCAAGTTGTGTAAGGATATGAACAAGAAGATATTCTTCATAAATTGGACTCTGAACCAACGCCAATTCATCCGCAATAGATCACATTTCATTCAAGAAAGCCGTAACGGAGCGATTTTTCTTTGGGTTCTTTGCAAGCTTTGATTTAAGGGATATAATTCTGGATCGAGATTTGCTTGCAAAGCTGGATGTGAGACAACCAGTTGAATCCTGTCGGAGCATGATCCGAGAATAGCACTGAACAAGATTTGATCTTGTCGATACCATGTGATGTATGCCGGGTTTGTTTTAGTGGCCTCCTTTTTGCTGATAGTCTTCGATGAAGCATTGCCATCGGTGATGAAGTCATCAAGCCCTAGTCCGATTAACACTGAATTTGTCGTCAGGAAAATTTTGCGAGGTAAGTTTGGTGGGAAAGTGGGTTGCAGTGGTGATAGGAATTATGGTTTGTGAGGATGAGAAAAACAAATGAAGGATCGTTATACTCTTCCGACTTAAAACTTCTCTGATACCATATAGAGTTTGAATGTAAAGGCTTTGATGATTGCCATCACTATTATTCATTAATATATATAACAGAGGTATACAAATATACAACGCATGTCTATAATTGCAGGAGCAGTTGTGTGACTATACATGGCAACGTATTAACAACCATTGACTGTGGCAATATTTGATTTAATCTAATTTAATTGTGAGCTGGAGTACAGTGTGTATTGTTATTGGTAATATACCCATATCTAAAAACATTCCTTATCGGGCGTTTGGTTCGCGGATTTCCTGGGATTCCTACGATCTGCATTTAAAATTTTGTATTTGGTTCGCAGATTTGAGTAATCACTACAACAAAAGTGAAGATTATACGCGGTTTTTTCTTCGCGGCTCATGAAACCGTGTAATATTTTACAATGTTATTAACAATTATAAGTGTCTAAATTTTGTTCACATTTAAAAATGTAAAACATATTATAATTTTCACAGTTATAATTGTAAAAAATAATATTCACAACTAAAAGTGTGACCAATATACATTCATGTTTTTAAGTGTAAAAAAATATGAACTTTTATCACGCTTAAAAATGTGAAAATGATATAACTTATGTCACAAATTAATGCGTGTAAAAATAAATAATTAGTCACATTTATAAATGTAAAGAACTACAAATCAAAACTCACGATTAAAACCGTGTATAAAGCAAATAAAATTCACGTGTAAAACCGTTCACTAATGGAAACAAAATATATGAATAAATCATATATATTTTAAAAAGCATGCATTTTTAGGCATGAAGAATTTAAGGGAAACATTGTATTTAACTATTTTTCTAAAAAACAAAACATATGCTTTTAAGAAACTCCAAAGCCCATATCCATTTTATTCAAGGAAAACCCATTTCATCCGAGCAAAACCCATCACGTCTGTAAAAAAAGAAAACCCTTCGTAGTTCAATCCTCAATCAACCTAATCGCTTCTGAACTAATCGTTGATCCTTAGTCACTTATCTCTGCGATCATTTAATCTTCAGTTGCTTCATTCAATTTCAATTGCATTTTCGATCGATACTTGCGTTCACTTCGTGAATTTGATTGCGCTCAACTTATGTGCGGAAAGTGGAGTTCTTAGGGTTTTAGATTCCAGGTTATTCAATCATATGCTATAAGGTAAGGACATTCATGCTGGTCATTCAGTAATTTCGAATGAAAGCAAATGTTTGATTACCTAATCGATCAATTGTGTGGTTCATTTCATGATTTCAATTGCATTTTAGACAATTTTTTATTTTAGATCGAAATTTGCATTTTAACTGATATTTTTGTTCGTTTCATGAATTTGATTGCGTTCAGCTTGTTTGTGAAATTGAAGTTAGACTTTCAGATTTCAAGTTTTGCGATTATGATATAAGGTAAGGAGATTAATGATGTTCATTTAGTATCTTCCATTGAAATTAATTGTTTGGTTCCATAATTGATTAACTGTATGTTTCAATTTGATGTTTTGAACTTAGGAAAATCATAGTGGGTGACATTGTCAAAATATGTAGAAATCTAAAATCCATGATCATTTTTGCTGTATAGATTTGGGTAAGCCATATCTATCTACCATTTTCCTGTTCGGATATTATCTTGTAATTCTGATTGTACATGAACATCATAGCTAAATAACTTAGTGCTGCTACTAATTGATAAGATGTTATATTTGGTTCATTTACAACTTGATATGATTATGGATTAATTTAGTCATGCTTATCGTGTACAGACTTTATTTGCAAGATGTTTAGATCTTAAGTTTATATAATTGGTATCACATTAGCTTATAATTGTGTAGACATAGTTGGTATTTGGAGATGTGAATGACGTACGACAGAAGGTAAATTACTATATCATTTTAGTAAGCTGTAGAAATTTTTTTTGTTGCAATCAATCTCATATATAGTAAGCTACCTTAGCATTAAATACAAAAAAAAAAAAAAAAAAACAGGATGATGAAACAGAGGACAACCTTGATAATAACACAATTGCAATCCTTATTTCTGATTTCTTTAGGACTTTTTGTTGCTCATGTATTTAGTTGGATTTCTATTAGGGGTGAGCGACGGGTACCATTTCCCGAACCCGAACCGGTACCGGTACCGACCGGTACCGAATTAATATATTGTTGCTTTTTCGTTGTGACTGGGTTGACATTCGACCTTCAAGAGGGTTAAAAAAAGATAAGTATGGGTTTCCTCTAGTAAATTTTTCTAAGCCATTGGTACACACAGGTGAAGCTTTGAAAGATGATCCTTTCATAATTTCCTCTCAAGCAAGACAAGTGTTCTACATAGAGGATCTAAAAGATGTTGGATGGTCACATGTAATTATGACTAAGCCTAGGGATATATATGATATGGGGACCAATGTAAACACAGAAGATGATGATGAGTTCTATACCCAGTGCATACCTCATAATCTTCCAATGCTTGATGTTGATAACGAGGCACCCATTTGGCATAGAAGAGATATTGAAATACAAGATTGATAAGGTAACATACTCTTTTACTATTCAATGTATGTTTCATTATAATTTTCTATAGGACTATTTAATGTTGATTTTTTAATAGGCTTTGTAAAACTTAATATAATCATTTGATTTTGTTGATTTTTAGACTGAGGTAAACGAATATAACTTATATGGCTTTCTTTGGTATTTTAGGAAAACAATGATGGGCATTTGTGTTCCTGTGGATTAAATGATCAAGTAAAACAGAATCAATGGTAAGTTTCCTATCATTGGAAAGCATTTAACATACTAATTAATAGTAGATGTTAGTTTTCTTTTCTTGCGCAATTCAATTTTTTACTACTATTATTATTCTTATGTTGTTGATAATATAGTAAGGTTGCAGAACTAAAATGATATCTAATGTGAGATTCAGGGACATTTGATCAATTCCTAATGTCATGAACAGTTAGTATTTTGGGGAATCAAACACATGTATATTTTATATGTTAGTCAGCTATTAAATTAGCCAGACGCCCTAACATGATAATTTGGAATGATTCCATTGCCTAATATTTTTTCAGTAACTTGAAATATTAGATGTTTGTCACTGAATTAACTTTGCTTAACGCTTTTTAAGGCTGACAAAGATGCTACATTTGAGAGGGTTAAAACAGAGGATAGAGATTATAGATCGCAGTTTTAAGGTAAATGTGTGCATATACTATTATCGTTACTTGAAATGGGAATTATTTAGTTGAGAATATTTGGTAGAAACTAATCATCTAGATCTTGTATGAATGTCATATTTGGGGTGGTAAAGACGGAACAGACGGATTATCTTCCTACATGTAGATTAACTTGATTTACTTATGAAATGGTCACAGGAACCTTTTGTCATTGGGAAAGAGGAGAGGATCTCAAGATTCTATAGTCGAGCAATGAACGTGAATGGGAATGTCAACATGTTCGGCTTAACCATTCCATCTCATGCACTAGATGAGTAGGAGTATGATGTCTTTGTTCTATAATTATGTAAATGACTAGAACTTGAACCAAATTGAGAACTATATGTATGTTCAGACTTGTTTTATTTAGAAAAATAGAAGTCTAAAATAGCTGCTAGTTCTAACAAATAAATGCTTTGGACTTTGGAGCAATCGAATCTACCAAAAATTTGATATTTGTTGAAACAAAAATCTGTTTTAAGAAAGAAAATGCATACATGTGTGAACCAATTAAATTGTGTACACTTGTAAATGTAAAGATTTACTTTAATTGCTACATTAAAATTGTGTACATCCAGGTGATATGTTCACACTTCAAAACGTGAATAAGTTGAATATGGTCGCATTTTTTAGAGTAAACAATATTAACAAATCTTCACCCTTTGGAGTGTGAATATTTGATTAAAGTGTTTACATTTAAAATTGTGAAAAGTTACTAAATTTGTTCGCGCTAAAAAACGTGTAGATTTGATAAAATTATTCACACTAAAAAATGTGAAAACTATTTAATTTGTTTACATCTAAAAGCGTGAACGTTATGAAAACTTTTGTCACGCCTATTTTCCTCACACAAGACTCAAACGTGAACATGCTAATTCTTCACATTTTTTAGTGTGTAAATTTGCTTATTTATATGTGAGAATTTGGTTACTTTGTTGTAGTGAATGATTTAAAATCCCAGGATTTCTCAAATCTCTTCATTCTTTGTTATTTGAAAACCCAGCATCCCCTCTAGGATTTTAAATCCCAGTTACCTTGCATTTTTCAGATTAACAAATTTTTCTTAAAAGATAATGCGGATTCTTTAACAAAATCCTGAAAAATGCAAATGCTGCATAATGCAAATCCTTTGACAAAATGCATCAGAGAAAAAAAATCTGTCAACCAAACGCCACCTAAGAATCTCCCAAATAACTCAACGTACTTCCTTACAACTGTCTGAAGTTGATCTCCTTCATCGTTTGGCGAAAACCTCTTTCCTGAAATAACAACCCTAACAATAATGTTAAATGTCAAGCTCCCAAACCATTTTCCCATATCCACCTTCACCATATTTGAAATTTCACCATCTTTGTTCTTTAGCCACCCATCATATATATCTTTCATGGAGGCTCTAAGTTCTGAAACTCGAATATGTCCAAGAATCTCAACACGTTGTGGAGAAAGAACCTCGAGCGTTATCAACTTTCGCACTTGCCGCCAATAATTCCCATACGGAGCAATGCCGAGAAGCGCATAGTTATAGGACATGACTTTTCCTGCCTCTAATTTCGGTCGACTTGCAAAGACCTTGTCGTTAGTAGTAAAGATTTCTTTGGCGATCTCTGAGTTACTGACCACCAAAGCTTCGTGAACACCAAGCTTGATACTAAAGATGGGACCATATCTTTCTGCCATATCACCTAAAACCTTGTGAGGTAGCTCAGATCCACCAAGAAGGTGTAAGTGTCCGATTATAGGCCATGCGCCCTTTGCTTCTGGTGGTTTTCTACCATTTCCTTTCTTTCCCATCTTTTTATTGAGTATGAAAAACAGTAGTAAAATAAAAAAGGTGGTTCCTACAATTGTTGAAACTGAGAGATGGAACTCCATGATCTGTCTTTTTGTTCGACAAGAGCAATGAATGCTTGTGTGAGTATAACACAACACACGTAAGGGGCATTTGGTGTCATAGAATAAAATCAATTAACCGATGTAAGGGCTGATTGGTGTCAAGTAAATAAATGGTAGACACATGTAACACCCGCTAATTTTGAAGTAATTAATTTATTTCAAGTCGTTTAATTTAATTATTTGATTCAAGAAAAATATATAAATTATCAAAATTGGCTGTTAATCTTTAAATGTTTAATTGTATAAGTTTTAAGAAATAATGATAAATGCATGTTTATAGGTGACTTTAAAAAAATGAAAATAAATAAAAATATAAAAAAAGAAAAAGAAAAAGAAAAAGAAAAGAAAGGTGGTGACTTAGATCAAGTGGCCACCACCAAAGGTGGGAGGGGTTCCCCTTGGTTGAGGTCTCGTGTTCGAGCCTCACCAAGGGCGTTTCTCCTTAGGTGGAGGTGTGGGGTTTCGTCCTCACCCTTAAGGTGTCTAACAATGGTGTTAACAATTAACCACTAACATCTACTGTTAAAAAAAAGGCACTAGGAAGTTGTAACAGAATGTTGGTTTTGGTTTTCATTTCTCATTCCAAACAATTTCATCATTCTCATCACAAACACACACACTAAAATCTGGGTTTTAAAAAATGTGGGGTTGAACTTTGAAGATTTAATCATCAACAAGTTGATCATCTTCATCAACATCAAGATTTTGAGGTAAAAATTTAGAAATTCGTTATTTATTTCTAGCATAAATTATAATATTGATAATGAACTTTATAATAGATTGTGAATCTGAAAAAGGATATTAGATGGTTAACATAACCATATATTCATCTTTTTATGCTTAAAAGCTTCATATCCAATCAACAATGGTGGTTTGAATGGGTGCTAGTTTTAAATCCGAAAATTTATATAAAAAAATTAACTAATAATGATTAGGAATCCTGATGGAATGGTTTTAGTTATTTATTTTGGATTTAATGGATTATATTAGAATTCCATGAAATGTGGGGTTTGAATGAGATTAATAAAAAAAAATCAATAAATAGAAGGTTGTAGCAAATCTTGTGAGGTGGTGTGGCCGACGCCGGATCTGTCTTGATCGGCGACTGGTTTGGCGGCGGTGGCAGCCATGGGTGGTGCCCTGCTCGCCTCTGTTTCCTCTGATTTGGAGACCACGACGCTGGGTCTGTTCGTTTCTTCCGGTTCCACCAAGAGAGGAAGGAGTAGCAGCCGAGTGTGTGATGGGGTGGTGGGCTCTTCGGCGCCCGAAATGCCTTGGTCGGCGAGCTTGCCGACTCTGTTCCCTCTGTTGTGGAGGTTGCCGGCGCCTGCTTCCTCTTCTTTTCCTTCTGTTCGTTCAGCCAATAGAGAAGCAAACGAGTTTTTTTTTTAATTTTAATTTTTATTAATTCTTTTATTTTGTGTTTGATTAGGTTAGGTGTTTGGTTAAGTTGATTGGGGTTGAGTTTGTTCCTCTTTCTAGGGGTGAGCATGGGTCGGCTTGGGTCGGTTTCATGCCCAAACCGAACCCAAACCGTTTATTTCGGTTTTTGGGTTGAACCCATGGTTTATGGGTTTTCGGTTTTCATGGGTTCGGTTCGGTTTTTGGGTTTAAAACCATTCTTTTTTGTTGATTTTTTATCTTAAAATGTTTATTTAACTAATATTTACTATTAGTCATTTAGACTATATATTAGGTTTTCATTTGTAATTATTAACTAGCAACTTATTTAGAAACATAATACTTAATAATTTACTAGAAAACCAATACCTACTATCAACTTAAAAAATATTTTAAAAAATTAAATTAATTGTTAATTTTCGGTTCGGTTTTGATACGCAATCCTAACCCAAACCATTTGAAACGGTTTTTTCGGTTTTCGGTTTTTCCAGTTTTTGGTTTTCCGGTTTTATGGTTTTTTTGGGTTCGGTTTTTCGGTTTCTACTCACCCCTACCTCTTTCCTTGTTTCTGTTTAGTCCAACCGAGAGAAGAGAAAGTAGGGTTGGATCCTTTATTTCTTTTGGGCTTCTAACCTAAGTTTTTTTTTTTTTTTTGTGGGCTTTTTAATTTGTAAGTTAATTTTGGGCTCTGAGTTTAAATTAAGACTAAATTACATAAATGGTCCCTGTGATTTATATGAATTTACGGTTTTAGTCCCTGAAAGAATTTTATTACACCATAAGTCCCTAAAATCGAAAAGTTGTAACATTTTGGTCCGTGAAACTAACGACAGTTAACTTGAACCGTTAGTTTCAGGGGTATTTTGGTTTTTTTGAATTTCAAGGACCATTTATGTAATTTTCAAACTTTCAGGGACCATTTATTTAACTTTCATACTTTTCATATATATATTTAGTATTTTTTTTTCTTTTTTATAATTTAATCATCCAAACATAACATTTTAATTTTTATTCCTTTTGTTTTAATCACTAATTTTTATTTGTATATATATTGTTATTATTAATGTTAGTTTTTTTATATACTACTACAATTATTTATTTAAGATTATTATATGGTATAACTAGTTCATTTTTTTTTCAATTATTTATTGAGAATCCAAATCTTTCTCTATTATTTTTTTCATTTAAGAAAAATAAAAATAAAAACTAGTTGTAGTTTTTTCGTTCGGAAAATATAAAACCTAAATGATTTATTTCTTTCTCCATTCAAAAAAAATTCAAAATAACAACGTGTTGAAGCTTTTTTCATTTCGAAAAAGTATATAATCAAAATGCTTCGTAGTTTATTCATTGCAAATACTTAATAAAAATTTTAATTCTAAATGGTTTGAGAAAAAACTCAAGATTGGAATGGTTCATCACTTTTTAGTTAAAAAAATTAAATTACAAATGGTTTGTTGTATTTTAATAAAAAAAATTGAAATTGTATTGATTTTTTTATCTACGTTTAATTAAAATCAGAATGGTTCTTTTGTTTGAAAAATATCAAAAATCATAATTGTTTACCGTTTTTTGATCAAAAATATTAAATTAAAATCAAAATGGTTCGTCATTTTTTATTTAAAAAAATAATACCAGATGGTTATCCTTGTTTGAAAAAATCAAAAATCATAATGATTCATCATTTTTTGATCAAAAAAATTATCGAAATGGTTCATCGTTTATTTAATCCAAAAAATCAATAATGGTTCATTATTTTTTATTTTTTAGTTTTCAAAAAAAATAATCATTACGGTTTTGATCAAACAACGATAAAAAAAAGTTACGAACCACTCCAATATTGTTTTTTGGATCAAATAAACGATGAACCATTTCGATAATTTTTTTGATCAAAAAATGATGAACCATTATGATTTTTGATTTTTTTCAAACAACGATAACCATCTGGTATTAACTTTTTTTTATAAAAAAATGACGAACCATTTTTAATTTTAATTTAATATTTTTGATCAAAAACGGTAAACAATTATGATTTTTTTATTTAACAATCATAAGAACCATTCTGATTTTAATTAAACGTAGATCAGAAAATCAATACAATTTCAATTTTTTTCAATAAAATACAACAAACGATTTGAAATTTAATTTTGTTTACTAAAAAGTGATGAACCATTCCAATTCTTGATTTTTTTCAAACCATTCAGAATTAAAAATTTTTATTAAGTATTTGCAATGAAATCTACGAAGCATTTTGATTATATACTTTTTCCAAACGAAAAAAGCTTCGACACGTCGTTAGTTTAGATTTTTTTGAATGGAGAGAAGAAATAAATTATTTCGATTTTAGATATTTTGAATGAAAAAAACTACAACTAGTTTTTATTTTTATTTTTCTTAAATGAAAAAAAAAAGAATAGAGAAAGATTTGGATTCTCAATAAATAAATGAAAAAAAAACAATTATATCATATAATAATCTTAAATAAATAATTATAGTAATATATAAAAACTAACATTAATAAAGTTGACAGGGCAAAAGCCGTATGAAAAAAAAAAAAGACCTGATCTCTGATGTGTTGTCTGGTTAGGACTTCTAACAATAAAAATACAAATAAAAATTAATGATTAAAACAAAAGGAATAAAAAATAAAATGTTATATTTGGATAATTAAAGGGCAAATAACCAAAAATAGTAACAAGTTTTTACATTTTTATCGTTAATAATAACATTATTTATTTTTTATCATTAATAGTAACAACTTTTTATTTTTCTATCAATAATAGTAATGGGTGACCTGTAAACCTGTTTAAACAGGTCACCAACTTTCCAGTTATCAAAAATAGTAACATCTTTTCAGATTTTTATCAATAATAGTAACATATCAAATTATAAACATAATTTTTTTATTTTATTAAGTTTTCTAA
This sequence comes from Centrapalus pauciflorus, assembly GCA_020465985.1. Taxonomy (NCBI): domain Eukaryota; kingdom Viridiplantae; phylum Streptophyta; class Magnoliopsida; order Asterales; family Asteraceae; genus Centrapalus; species Centrapalus pauciflorus. Next base: position 104,552 of record JAANYP010003748.1, read on the forward strand.
TATTCCATAAACACCAAAATAAACCAAATTTTTATTCTGAATATTTACGGATAGATAATATTCGATTATTTATTCACAATTATATATAGTATGAATGAAAAAAAATATATTATGAATCATTTCAATTTTCAATTTTTCAAACAAAAAAACTACGAACCATCATTTTCTTAGTTTTTCCGAATAAAATAATATAAATCGTTTTATTTTTTAGTATTTTCCAATCTAAATGGGTCATAGTTTTATATTTAAAGAACAAAAAATCAAAAATGAGTCTCAATATTTTTCATTCATACAACTATAAACCACAATGAGTCATGATTTTTCCATTCGTAGAAAAACTAAAAAATGAATGGGTAGCAATATTTTTTCATTCGTAGTAATATTCATTTGGAATTAAAAAAAGTACAAATTGATCAGCTTTTTAGTAAATTCCAAACGAAATTGATTACAAACCATACAACTTTTAGTTTTCCTGAATGAAAAACTACGACCCAATCATGTTATAGTTTTTTTTTTTTGCAAAAAACTATAAATCATTTTGATTTTTCGTACAAAATAATTGCAACTCATTTATTTTTGTATTTTTAACAACGAAAAAAACTATAAATTATTCCAGTTTATAGTTTTGCCGAATGAAAATTATTGTAATCCATAAAAACGATACATAACCATTTGTACGAAACTATAAACTAGAATAGTTCATAGTTTTAATAGTTGTTTAAAACACAAAAATTAATGAGTTGCAATTATTTTATATGAAAAATCAAAATGATTTATGGTTTTTTGTTAAAAATATCTAAAACATGATCAATTTGTAATTTTTTTTATTCCAAATGAAAAAGTATTGTGACCCATTTATTTTTTAGTTTTTCTATGAATGGAAAAACCATGACTCATTGTGTTTTATAGTTTTATGAATGAATAATATTGAGACTCATTTTTGATTTTTTGTTTTTTAAATAAGAAAATTATGACCCATTTAGATTGGAAAAAACTAAAAAAATGGAACGATTTGTATTATTTTATTCGGAAAACTAAGAAAATGATGGTTCATAGTTTTTTTTGTTGGAAAAAGTGAAAACTGAAATGATTTACATTATTTTTTCATTCATATTATATATAATTGTGAATAAATAATTGAGTATTATCTATCCGTAAATATTCGGGATAAAAGTTTGGTTTTTTTTGTGTTTATGAAATATTAGAAAACTTAATAAAATAAAAAAATTATGTTTTTAGTTTGATATGTTACTATTATTGATAAAAATCTGAAAAGATGTTACTATTTTTGATAATTGAAAAGTTGGTGACATGCTAAACAGGTTTACAGGTCACCCATTACTATCATTGATAAAAAAATAAAAAGTTGTTACTATTAATGATAAAAAAATAAATAATGTTACTATTAATGATAAAAATGTCAAAACTTGTTACTATTTTTGGTCATTTGCCCATAATTAAATTATAAAAAAAATACTAAATATATATTTATATGAAAAGTATGAAAGTTACATAAATGGTCCCTGAAAGTTTGAAAAGTACATAAATGGTCCTCGAAATTCAAAAAGACCAAAATGCCCCTGAAACTAACGGCTCAAGTTAACTGTCGTTAGTTTCAGGGACCAAAATGCTACAACTTTTCGATTTTGAGGACTTATGGTGTAATAAAATTCTTTGAGGGACTAAAACCATAATTCCATATAAACCACAGGGACCATTTATGTAATTTAGTCTTAAATTAATGTTTAAAGGTTAGATTGGGTTGCTGCCATATTCGTTTTGTTGGGCTTTGTAAATTCAGATTTATTATGGGCTAACAAATAGATTAGAGATAGAAGTGGATCATGGTCTCAAAGTGGGCTGCTATAACTTATTTAGGTTAATAAACATTTTGAGTTCGATGAGTTAAATAGTTAAGATGATTAAACTTATTTAATTGGGTTTGAGTTAGTTTTATTTTCTAAGTCCTTTACAAATTAACCATAGTTGTAAATGGTTATTTTGATTATATGAATATTGTGGGTTTATATAAGGTAGTAAGGGATTTGTAAATTGATGACCCATTTAATTAATTTGATAAATTAGTTTGGACTTAAGAAATATTATCAAGGTTGAACTTTTTATTAAATTGAAATAGGATCTAAATAGATGGAATTAAATATTCTATATGTAAAATAATTTAGTTGTTTTAATTAATTAGGTGAGTGTTAACAGATAAATCTATAATCGTCTGCATTTGATCCCGAACTTTAATTAATGCAATAAATAATGGATTTAGTAAATTATCGAGTTTAGAATATTGAAAAATAGACAATATACTTTTGATATCAGAACTTTAGTGATTTGATCAAGACGTGTGGCTCTCAATAGTATTTTCAGTTGATATCGAGTTGTCGCTGGCGAGTACGGATTGCAGGCACTGTGAGTAATTGATTTAATTTCGCAAATGATCATAAATGATATGCTTGCACTGGATATCTCGTTCGTTTCTATTGCCATGATTATTCTTTAACTACCATGCTTAGCGTTGAATGTTGTTATTTATTTTGTTGCCATGAGCCGATATCTGAGAACCCTTTCCCCAGTATGCATACTGTGTATTATGTGGAGTAAGTGAGATTGTTTTGTGCTTCCGAGTTGCATGTCGGGCGAGCCGCATGCTTTGTACACGTGATAACTGAGCGAGTCGTATGTCGTGAGCCGGTAACTACACCCTATTCGTGTATGCTAAACTGAGCGAGTCGTAATGCTACACATGTTGAATTTGAGCCGATATTTGTGTTGATCATGTTATATATGTTTGTCTGTGCTTTTAAATCTGTTACTCGCTAGGCGACGACTTACCCCGGTTGTGACGACAACTTTTTAGGTTTAACTGATAAGGGAAATGCACTAGCTTCGGGATCTAGAGTTTGAGGATTTATGGTATCAGAAAGACTTCCGCACTCTGATTTATATTTTGTACTTGGGATGGGTAGATCCCTAGACTTTCGATTTGGTTGTAATATCTAGATATTTTATTTTAGTGCACTCTGAAAGTTTTGGTGTTAGCTTATTTATGTATTGAAATTGAAGTTTGATATTAGAAAGTTTTATTTTATTACTTCGAGGTTTATATTGCAGATTTTAGTAAAAACGTCGCGTTTTTTAGAACGGGGCGTTTCAACACAGAAATGTTGGAATTAGTGTCCAAGTCACAATTATTTGTAAACATATTGTTATCAGGCTGGATCCTTTTTGGGTGCATGCAATGAATTGTAAAGAGAAGATGATTAACTTAAATATATAATGTTAATTAGTTTGTTAATTTATTATGTTTAATAAATTAATTAGAAACTAAATAATTGATTATATTTGATTAATGTGTTAGTTTGTTAATTTATTAATAGTTAATAAATTAACCGGAAGCTAATAGAATTAATTGAGGAAGTACAGGGGCTAAACTGCAATTAGTTGATAGTCAACAGGGCACCCCCTAAACCCTAATAGGGGGGCCGGCCACCAATCCATCCCACATGGATTTGGGATAAAAAATTTGTAGGTTTCTAAAACCTATAAATAGGCAGCCCCTGCCTGCTTCATTCCTCGCTCATTCAATTCTAAGTTCCTCTAACAATCACAAGGGATACCAGTTTTTGGGACTCTGAGATCTGAGCTTAGAAAAGTTATAATTATCTTTTCTTTTGTTCATTAGGTGTGAACAACTAGAGGCGATCTTGCTTTAGACGCTTGTTACTCGATTCAGAGGCTGTTCGTGCAATCGTTCTTCGTGGAGAAACTTGCGAATTTTCTCAAGGTTAGTTTTTCTTATTCATCTCTTTATTTTAATAATTAGTTGCTTAGCTTGTTTGGTTAGATCCTTAAGGTTTTATATTCTTGCATAGTTAGGTTATTTAATTTTCCGCAAAGTTTTAATTTAACCTAGCAAGGGTATAGGAAACCCAACAGTGGTATCAGAGCGGTCAACCTAACGAGCTTTGCACTAATTTTGAGATGATAATCTTGTTCTTAAATTTTCAAATTTGTTTTGATTAATTTTCGGAATTTTGATTTAATTTTAATGGTGTTTTTAATTTTAAATTAAATTGTTTAAACTTAAAATTAGTTTTTAAATATTAAATAAATCCGAAAAAATTAGTTAAAAATTATTTCTTCGAAATGTTTGGAGTAAAATTCGTTTTTTTGATAATTATTTAATTTTTAAAATAGTTTTTAAATATTAAACTAATTGTCTAAATTTTGGAAATTGTTTTTCATATTTATCTTCAAATTTTCGGATTTTTAAAAAGTTTTAAATGGATAAATCTGAAATATTAAATAAATTATTATTTTATTAATTTAGGATTTTATTAATTTAATTAAGGGTTTGATTTTTGGGGTTTTAGATAAACACGCCTTAGAGATAAGCTTGATTTTCTAGGTTTATCCTAAATCCTATTTATCTAGAAATTACCTTAATTTAAATTAAGTGCTTATCCTAAAGGTTTTAGAATATAATAATTTATTAGGATAAACTTGTATTATCCTAGGTTTAAATTTTGAGGATTTATATGGTTATATATATAGGGACATTGGCCAATTAATTCTCTTTAGATGCGCGACTTTGCTCAGCTCCCAGTTATAAAACTGTTGTTGCTCTTGAGACTTTTAGACAAATTCATAAGGAATGCTCGGATGATGATAACTCCATACACACGCATCATTAGTGGGGATCAGCCACGTACTGGGCTAGCTACCAGTAATTGCTATATGGGTATCATCAGAATGCTCAGCTCTAGCTACCCTCTGTGCTTTCATCACGTAAATCAGCACATCATAAGCTTAACATTAACCCAACACTGAGCAATAGTGATGGAGTTAAGCTTAACAATCAAATGACTCGTCAATGAAATAGAAGCTAGAAGAATAAATGATCTGCTCAACAATTCATAGTAATCATGGCAATTATCAATATGCTCAATAAGATCAGAATGCCAATAAAATCAGGATCATGCAACAAAAGTCTCAATTCACATAATTTGCAGTTAAAGTGAAATCTACAACTCACAGTTACTGGTTATTTTGCACTTTCACTTTCTGGCTCTGGCTCTGTTACTCACAATCTGTAGTGGATTAGAACCACTATCTGACTTATATCAGACTTTCAGTTGCTTGCCATTTTGCTTGTTGCTCAATCTGTTAATAATATCATTTCTGATATTTATTAGCCTTTGTATCATCTGAATAATATATTCAGTATTCATTCGATTAAAAGCTCAATGCTTGTTCGTTGATCTTTTAATCTCAAAATCTCATATCTTGATCATATGATCATCAATTTCATTAAGATCTTTCTTTCATTCATTTGCTTTCTTTGTTAATTAATATTCTGAAAAGATCAGTAGCTATATATATATATAATTCATTTTGTTATTTTATATATTGGGCTATGTGTTTTATACAAGATATTCAATTTTAGGGAATGGGGTTCGATTTTAAGTAACAATGTCGAACATATCTCACTAAATTCGAACCTATCTTCGAATTTAGCATCAAATTCGAATGTACATACCAAATTCGAAGGTTAAACTCGAACATATATCATAAATTCGAACTTCATAGGTTAAATTCGAAGCATATGTCTCGAACTTATAAACAAATTCGAACATCCCTTCGATTGTAGGCTTAAAATCGAATTATTGGTTCAATTTTAGCTATGTTCGAGTTTGTTCTTGGCATCTCGAATTTTTTCATAAGTTACAGCTTTAAATCATCCATTTTTAGGTCTAGAATCACAAATATGTTATGTAATAAGCCTAGTTTCAATTATATTATACATAATCTAGTTAATATTATATCAAAAATAGCTTAAATTCGAAAGAAAGATGGTAAGTTCGAAAATACCGAAAATAAGAAAACTTTAAACGTAAATTCTTACATCAAATTCGTACGAAATCATACATGCAGCGATAGATTGTTGTAGTATGCTTCGAGATCTTTTCGATGATGTATAATTCTTGATAATCGGCCGGTCGGTTTGGAAAATAAATTAGAGAGAAGTAGAGAGAGAGTAGAGAGAGAAAGTAGAGAGAGAAAGTCTAGAGAGAGAGGAGAGAGAGAGTAGAGAATGATTTAAATGATCATAATCACGTTTATATACTTAGTCAGTTACGTTTGCTACTTAACCCGTTTTTACTTTTGTATCTTACATCTCTCTTTTATTTAATTATCTTTAATATTTTATTAAATCATAATTTAAATATTTATATAATTTAATTAAATATTTCAAAACTTAATTAAATTATAACTCAAATAATGTAATGAAATTACATTATTGATTCGATAATCAGATACTTAATTGGGCTAAAAGTTGGGTTGTTACAGAATGGGCTCCACCACGCACAAACTTCATCCCCGAAGTTAGCTATGTTCGAACAGACTTGGGTAGATAGCTTTTATGATATCTCTTGATTCTCAAGACTGATGTGAATCTTTGTGGTGTTTCCACTTAACGAGCACCATCTGTATTTCATAATTTACGCTTCTTTGAGATTCATAAGTACAAGAAGTTCAAATTTCTCCTCAGAGTTCATATTTGATTCAATATTTTACTGTTATGTAATTGTCGTTAATCATTTTAGGAATTCTGACTTATCATTCATACCCTTAATATGTGAGCTTTATGCTTTATGCCATAATTAATCCAGATAACAACTCAATACATGAGTTAGCTCATATATCTCTTTCGTTTGATCTTGAGCCAGCTATGACTTTTTAAATCTCTCATCTGTATTATTGCAAAATCTTCATTTGCTAACTTATGCAATCACATAATAGATTTTTAGAACTTCTGATTATCAGTTATATATTCACTTTGTGGGCTTTTGAGATTTTAATTTTATATCTCATTCAATTCAGCTAGCATCTATATATATTGGTTAACTCATATCTCTTTTCATTTGCTCTTGTAATAGTTGTAGAGCTTTTCGGGAGTCTAATATCTGTACTTTTATGTTTCTTTTATTGATGATGTTACAATCATCAATCGCTTAGCCGATTTTTTGATTTGTGCTGACTTGCTATAAATACTTATAATTTTCTTTGCTGTGACAAACAAATGGAATCAATCCTCCAGCGCAACAACCGGAGCCAACTCTTCGTGTAACGACTCCACTTCACCTACCTTGGTCTCCACTTGCGCTGCCATATCCGCCAAATCCTTTACATAAGCAGCCTCTCGAGAAGCAAAATCCTCCAAGATGATCGAGTGTTTAAAAGTTGAGAATAAAAGATTGAGGTAAAATGTTGAAATGATGCATTTAAAGTTCGCCGAACAAAACAAGAGTTATAATCGATCACATATTCTTCGCAACGGTTTCAGCAGTTGATGGATATTTCAGGCAAATCAAACATGATCAAGAACTTGAAGAGATCATACGCTTTCAAATCTTCCAGGGAATATGAATATTAACGACATGGAAAACAAATGCTATACAGAATCGAATTCCAAGGAATCGATTTTGATAGAAATCGACAATTTACTTAGGCTTTCTCGGTGTGATTCGTTAGACATGACGACAGATTCTGTTATTGGAGTCAGGTCTCGAGTTACCAGGGTTCCAAAACCGTCTCCACGATCATTTACATCATCTTCTACTTTATCGTCATCACCTTCCTCTATTAGTTCACTGTGCAATTCGGTCAAGAGGGCTTTGACAAAGCAATAATCTTTGGTTCTGTTTAATTATATGTATAGACTTATGATTGACTTTTCATTGATGAATTTCTGAATTTAAAATTACTTTACTCTTTTGGCGGAAGCTTTTCATTTTATATGTAGTTAAGTGGAATAGGAATTCCATATTAGATATCTCACTAGTCTCGCGTCGACGTAATGAGAATCCAACACTTCATTTATTTTGACATATGACATGCTTTTCATTGGCCATTTATGACCAATCGCTTGACTTTACAAAATTTCAGTCTATTTTCTTGTCACTCTCGCTTTGTGCCTCTGACTTCTTTGATTCTTGTTCAAGTTGTTATTAGGTGCTTAATTACTTAATTCAAATACTCTTCTCTTTAAAATTTATTGAATCAGCAACTCCTACCTCTGTCTCATTATAAGACACGCTGTAATCATTCAGATTACAAGGATTTACGAAGTAGCTTGTGTTTAGGATTATATTTTGATTTCTTAGAGCTTTTGAATCATACATGATTCAGATTACAATACCTATATTGTTTATAGGTATATTTTTTGATTGGAAATGTATTTGTATAGTAACTTTAACTAATACAAACCATATGTCATCCGCATTATTCACTATCGATGACAGGGTTGTACAGTTAACTCACTACTTATTTTAGAATTGAACTTCAGTTGGCAACGAAATTAAATCATTGATTTGTATAAGAAACTTATTATTAGTTACCATTGGGGTCCTTTGGCGTTTCTGGTGTCTCCTCGGCATCCTCAGCAGTTATATGGAAAGCTCGAGCCTTTGCTGTAGGTATCATTATAGTACTCTTTTGGATTACTCTGCCAACTGGTTGTTCCTGATTAGCAAGCACGCATGCATTTGGGCAATGCTTGGCATAATGTCCACGCTCACCACAGTTGTAGCATACGTCGTTTCTTTCTGGGCATTCATCGCTTCCATGTCCAATCCGTTTACAAGTGTAACTGGTCACATCTATAGGGTTGCAGCGTCCGCTATGAAATTTGTTACAACGTTTACACGGTCGTGCTCCTGACTGTATGGAATAGACTCTAGTCTTCTGAGGTGTAGAGGATGCTTGTGACTGCTGCTGACTGGACTTTGATGAACTATATCTACTAGATTTCTGTTTCTTAGGTGGAGATGGACAAGTAGGACTTATAGCCATCATAACGGGTTCACAACTAGAATCTGTGAATTCTCGCTCCACCATCCTTGCTGCTTCCACTATACTGAGATATGTTTTGAACTTTATGCTACTCATTTGCCTTCTATATGTAGGATTCAGACCCAGTCTGAATCTGTTTATCTTACGCTCTTCTGTTGCTACTTGATATGATGAGTAGCCGCAAAGTCTCGAGAACTCATGCTCGTATTCATCATCGGTCTTAGTTCCTTGTTTCAATTGCATCAACTGCATCTCGAGTTCGTCTTGTTTATCCGTTGGACAGTATTTGGCGTTGAACATCTCCAAGAACTGCTCCCAGTCCAATGTCATAATTGCTTCCTCACCATAGATGCTCCTTTGTGTTTTCCACCAGGCTCTAGCAGCTCCAACGAACAGTGCTGTAGCAAACTTAACTCTATTGCTGTCCAGACATTCTGAGATATTGAAAATCTCTTCTGTATGACTTATCCAATCTAACGCTTGTATTGGATTTACTGTGCCTTCAAACGTTAAGGCACCACTCGCTTTGAAGTCTTTGAATCTACAGCCTTTTGGCTACACAACTCGTTGATTGACATGCTCATTATCGGATTCCGATTCGCTTGACTGTTCAGTTTGCTTCTTTTTATGTTTATTTCTCTTTTCAGTTTTCTTTATTGATTCAATTTGCTCTAGCATAAACTTGTTTTGTTGCTCATTATTCTGGGTTATTAGTTGTTGCATCATTTCCAGGACTTGCTCTGGGGTCATGCCACCTGATGGTCCACCTTCTCCTGACATAGCTCTGAAATTCAAATCACTAAATATTTAGCTCGTTAGTCTAGCACGTTGTACCCTTTCATGTCCCATCCTACTAGTCTCTGAAACCTATCTTAGTTCAAGCCATCTTGTCATGATTGATATTATAGCATTGCACAAGTTTAAGATCATGTATTACACGTAATACAATGATTCACTCAAACTATTGCTCTGATACCATCCTGTGAGACCCATGATTTCTCAAAGGTCTTAAGTCTAGGCCCAGTAGCAATGCAATATCAATCATGAAACTAAGATAAAATTAACAGTGCGGAATAACAGTTAATTACAAACAGAGACAGAATTTAAGTAATAGGGTACCGACTTCTAAACTATTTCATCAAAGCACAAATGTAAACTAGCCCCGAACCCCAAAGCTCAATCATCAATCAAGTACCAATGTGTTGAAACAGGTTCTAAAGCACTTCAAGCTCTTTCAAAGTTCTGACCTATGAACTAGGTCCAGCCAATCCTTTGCCTTTACCTGAAAAATAATGCAACAACAGGGTAAGCTTAATTGCTTAGTGAGAATGTAGAATTTCACATTTAACATGCAATTATGAACGCGAAAGCACATGCACTGCACTCGGCTCATGCACGACTCAGCTCTATTGCTTATGCACTGCACTAGGCTCATGCACATCTCAATCTCGAAGGGACATTGGCCAATTAATGCTCTTTAGATGCGCGACTTTGCTCAGCTCCCAGTTATAAAACTGTTGTTGCTCTTGAGACTTTTAGACAAATTCATAAGGAATGCTCGGATGATGATAACTCCATACACACGCATCATTAGTGGGGATCAGCCACGTACTGGGCTAGCTACCGGTAATTGCTATATGGGTATCATCAGATGGCTCAGCTGTAGCTACCCTCTGTGCTTTCATCACGTAAATCAGCAAATCATAAGCTTAACATTAACCCAACACTGAGCAATAGTGATGGAGTTAAGCTTAACAATCAAATGACTCGTCAATGAAATAGAAGCTAGAAGAATAAATGATCTGCTCAACAATTCATACTAATCATGGCAATTATCAATATGCTCAATAAGATCAGAATGCCAATAAAATCAGGATCATGCAACAAAAGTCTCAATTCACATAATTTGCAGTTAAAGTGAAATCTACAACTCACAGTTACCGGTTATTTTGCACTTTCACTTTCTAGCTTTGGCTCTGTTGCTCACAATCTGTAGTGGATTAGAACCACTATCTGACTTATATCAGACTTTCAATTGCTTGCCATTTTGCTTGTTGCTCAATCTGTTAATAATATCATTTCTGATATTTATTAGCCTTTGTATCATCTGAATAATATATTCAGTATTCATTCGATTAAAAGCTCAATGCTTGTTCGTTGATCTTTTAATCTCAAAATCTCATATCTTGATCATATGATCATCAATTTCATTAAGATCTTTCTTTCATTCATTTGCTTTCTTTGTTAATTAATATTCTCAAAAGATCAGTAGCTATATATATATAATTCATTTTGTTATTTTTTATATTGGGCTATGTGTTTTATACAAGATATTCAATTTTAGGGAATGGGATTCGATTTTAAGTAACAATTTCGAACATATCTCACTAAATTCGAACCTATCTTCGAATTTAGCATCAAATTCGAATGCACATCACCAAATTCGAAGGTTAAACTCGAACATATATCATAAATTCAAACTTCATAGGTTAAATTCGAAGCATATGTCTCGAACTTATGAACAAATTCGAACATCCCTTCGATTTTAGGCTTAAAATCGAATTATTGGTTCAATTTTAGCTATGTTCGAGTTTGTTCTTGGCATCTCGAATTTTTTCATAAGTTACAGCTTTAAATCATCCATTTTTAGGTCTAGAATCACAAATATGTTATGTAATAAGCCTAGTTTCAATTATATTATACATAATCTAGTTAATATTGATCGGGTTATAATTTATCATGTTTATTAAGCGTAAAAGAGTTGTTTTTAGTGCAAAAGTGTTATAGAATGTGCCGCTATTGAATAAATTCTGTGCTTGTGCAGGTAAACAAAATCCGGTTTAAAATGGTGAAAAAAGGACAAAATTTCAGAGCCAGGCGCAGAGAGGGGCGCAGCCCTGCGCCCAGACCACGTGCTCGACAGAAGAAATTAATTCACAAAAATACGGATTTTACAGAGGGGCGCAGGGGGGGCGCAGGGCGCGGGGGGGGCGCAGGCCTGCGCCTACGGCTGCGCCCAGCCCATTAAAATAATAGACGGCCGTTTTTAGGGTTTTTCGAGCTTTTCCTATAAATATCAAGTCATATTTCAAAGTTTATCATCGATTTTTGGAGGAAAAGGCTAAGGAAAAGAACCCTGTTTGAGCGAACACACGTACGAAGAACACACGAGTCAAGCTACGGCGATGGATCTACAACTCTTGAACGTTGCATCAACTATGTCTGGCTAAGCTCATCATAATCATTCTCGGAGGAAGCACATCGCTAAGTTTTACTTTATGAACGATTACTTTAAAGTTTGCATGGTTTTTATTATTTATATTTTTTGATTGTAAACGAATGATTATTATTTTGTTGTTGCGTTCGCAAGAAAGTTCGTAGACATTTTATTATTCGTGCCGAGTTAATTATTTAATTAAGACGAGTAATCAAACGTGTCACGCGCTATGCCCAAGATCACGTAATGGTTTTAATAATAATTATAACAAGGATTATGTCTATGTAATCTTCAAATCGTTTTTATAAATTAAACACAAAGCGAGGTGTGGAATCCGGGAATGGTTATCTTCGTATTTTATTCAATCAAACAATTTTCTTAAGTTTTCTTTTCACAAATCTCGCAATTAACTAGTTTTATACATCAAGCAATCATCTTTTACAACCAATTCAATCTTTCTAAATTAATTATTTTACAATGCTAGTCGCTTAAATACGTGTAATTAACCTCTCGCTCTCTGTGGATACGATCCCTACTTACCCTAGCTTCTAAGGTATTTAGTGGTATTTTTGACGGGTTGACGACACTCGCATCAAATTTTGGCGCCGTTGCCGGGGAGCGGTTGCGCTTAAATCACGTATTTTAGTAATTAGCTTAATTTAGTTGCCTTATTTTCTTTAGAGTAATTTAGGTAACTTAGTTAATTTAGTCAATTTCAATTATTTGCTTATTTGCTTTTATTTGCTTACTTAAATTAGTTTAAGTTTCCTTATTTTGTTATTATTCCATTTAATTAGTTTTTAGTTAGTTTTAAGCTTTAATTATTGCTTTAGTTTATTAAGAAAAAGGGAATCGTGGCGCAAGCATCGATTCTCACCAAAAAGAAAGTAACTAATTCAAATTCTTCATCTAGCCCTCATAGGTTTATGCACACACGATATTCTGGTAGAATTTCACCCTTGAAATTTGATCCAGAAATCGAAAAAACCGCTAGATCTAATAGGCGAGCCACAACTCAAGCAAACGAAACTAAAGATACTGCTCCTAAAGTAAACGAGGAGGAAGAAATAATTAATTCGGAAGACGAGAACATCGAAAACGTTCTTGTCGACGTCCAACAAAACCAAAGACCGATGGGAGACCGTAGAACAGTAGAATCCCATTATAGGCCGGGTGATATCCCTGATCCATCACCCATTCTCTACCCGATCAATGAGAATGAACCCGAAATTAGGCCACAACTATTTAGCATATTACCCGTTTTTCGCGGAGCACCAAGCGAAGAACCGTATGAGCACCTAGCTGAATTCACTGCCATATGTAAGGCCAATCACGTTAGGGGGATGACCGTAGACGCACTAAAACTCAGACTTTTTCCTTTCTCTTTGAAGGAACGAGCGAAAAATTGGTTCGTGTCACTTCCCACTGATAGTATAACTAACTGGGATGAGATGAAAAAAGAATTTTTAACCGAATACTACCCAATTAGTAAAACTACAGAAAAACGTAAAGAAACTACTGGATTTAAACAGAAAATTGGGGAACAATTTCACGAAGCTTTTAATAGGTTGAATGAATTACTAAGAACATGCCCTCACCATGAAATTCCTAAATGGATGCTAATCAAACCTTTTTCGATGGGGTTAGTCAAGAAAGTAGGAATATGATCACCGCTGCTTCAGGCGGAACCTTTTTAGCCAAGGAAGATGACGAAGCTTGGGAATTGTTAACCCAACTAAGCAAAGGTTTAAAAGTCCAATCGGGTTCGGATAATAGTGTTGGTGTCCAAGTTATGGGCATAGACAACGCATGGAAGAAAGAAGTTAAATCTGACATATCCGAACTAAGCAAAAAGATGGACTTGTTGATGAAAGGAATGGGAAAGGTTACAACGACACAGGTTTGCTGTGTCACTTGTGGAGATCCTTCTCATCCAACCGAGAATTGCCCACATACCTTCACGCACGAAGAGTATGTGAACGAAGCTTTTGGCTTTCGGCAACGAAGAGAACGGGAGAATCCATACTCGGAGACCTACAATCCGGGATGGAGAAAACATCCGAACTTTAGTTGGAAGGATAATCAAGATAATGATGTTCCCCCGAAGCCAAGATATGAGCAACCTCGTCAACAAAACCGAGATTTCCAATACGGATCGACCTCAGCTACGAAGGATGATCGGTACTATAAACGCCAAGACCCTAAAGAAGAAAATGATTCGCGACAAGTGTCGGGGAACTCGAAAGAGTTTTCCGAGTTTATGGAATTCATGAAACAACAAACCATGGTTCAAGCGAAAACTATGGAGATGCTCGGAAGGCAGATGGGACAAATTGTAGAGTCCTTGACTAAACGAGAAGAAGGGAAGCTTCCAAGCAATACCACAGTTAACCCATCGCATCACCATGGAAAAGAAAAGAAATATGAAGTCAATGAAGTGAACGAAGTTAATAAAGTCACTACCCTTAGGAGTGGAAAGGAAGTAGATAATAAAATAGAAATGCCTAAGGAGAGTGAGACTGACGACGAGGTAGAAATTGCTTATGAAGAAGAACCACCCAGATCGGAGTCAAAGGTAGAAACAAAAGTTAAGAAGGTAACCTTTAAGGAAGTAGAAGCCAAGAAACCAGTAGAGAATAAAGTTGGGGAAGGGAGTTCCAATACTGAAACTGCTCCCTACCCAACGCCCTTAGAAAATCCAGCTTCATTTCCTTATGGTAAGAAAGGACCTAGAAACGAAGAATTATGGGATATTTTTAATCAAGTTAAAATTAACATTCCCTTAATCAAAGCGATACAACAAGTCCCTTCTTACGCTAAATTCCTAAAAGACCTTTGTACTCAGAAGCGAAAATTTTAAATAACTCTTCCAAAGCAAATCAACCTCACTGAACAAGTCAGTGCAGTTATCACTAGCTCACTGCCGCCCAAACTAAAAGATCCAGGATCACCCTTGATCCCGGTAACTATCGGCGATATTCAAATTAAAAAAGCACTTCTAGACTTAGGGGCAAGTGTTAATATTCTACCTGGTAATTTATTTGACCAACATGATCTAGGAACCCTTCAGACAACAGATGTCATCCTACAATTAGCAGATAGGTCTACTAAAGTACCACGAGGGATGTTATCTGATGTAATCGTTAAGGTCGAAGATTTCTATTATCCAGTAGACTTCTTAGTGTTGGATTCTGATAGCGCTTACAAAGAAAGCCAACCGGCAATCATCTTAGGATGTCCCTTCTTAGCCACAATTAACGCTCAAATCAATTGCAGGACAGGTGCATTAGACATAGCATTCGGAAACCGCAAACTCCGACTTAATGTCTTTAATAATGTACCCAATGCACCATTGGATTCAGAGTGCTATATGATCGATCTAGTTGATGATTTAACACAACAACAATTATCAACAATAACATGTAACGATCCAGTGGAGCTGCTCCTGTACTATAATGAGCATATGCTAGATAATATGCCTAAAGCTAAGGAGTTTGAACTGGAAAGTGTTCAGTCAGTAGATTCTAATCAGCCACCATGGACACATAAGATCGAAAAACTTCCGACTGACCTTCCACCATCAGCAAAACCATCTTTAGAACAACCACCCAAGCTAGAGTTGAAACCACTTCCATCTCATCTTAAATACGCTTTTCTTGGCCCTGAGAATACACTGCCTGTAATCATTGCCACAGATCTTACTGTTGCACAAGAAAAAGCCTTGTTAGAAGTGTTATCGAGATATAAGGAAGCGGTAGGCTGGACTATAGCAGATCTCAAAGGAATTAGTCCAACGTTGTGTATGCATAGGATTATAACTGATCCGACAGCCAAGCCAAGTAGAGACGCTCAGAGAAGGCTAAACCCTAACCTTAGAGAGGTAGTGAAGAAAGAAGTGTTAAAATGGCTAGATGCTGGAATTATCTATCCGATATCAGATAGCCAATGGGTTAGTCCCACACAGACAGTTCCGAAGAAATCTGGAATCACTGTCGTCGATACTCCTGAAGGAGAAAAGATTGCAACTCGCCCTGTAACGGGGTGGAGAGTATGTATCGACTACAGAAAGCTAAATGCCGCAACCTCAAAAGATCATTTCCCCCTGCCATTCATCGACCAAATAGTAGAGAAATTAGCAGGGCAGAAATTCTATTGTTTCTTAGATGGCTATTCGGGGTATAACCAAATCCCGATACACCCAGAGGACCAAGATAAGACGACATTTACATGTCCGTATGGCACATTCGCCTACCGAAGAATGCCATTTGGATTATGTAATGCTCCGGCCACATTCCAGCGATGTATGATGGCTATATTTTCAGACATGGTCGGAGGTTCTCTTGAAATCTTCATGGACGACTTTTCGATATTTGATAAGTCATTCGAAGGGTGTCTCTCTCATTTAGAAAAAGTTCTCAAGCGGTGTACTGAAACCAATTTGGTACTAAGTTGGGAGAAAAGTCACTTTATGGTTAAAGAGGGAGTAGTCTTAGGACATATAGTTTCTGAAAGGGGAATGGAGGTTGATCGAGCTAAGATACAAATAATTTCCTCGTTACCACCGCCGACTAATATTAAGGGGATTCGTTCCTTTCTAGGACATGCAGGTTTCTATAGGAGGTTCATAAAAGACTTTAGTGCCATAACCAAACCCCTATGTAACCTTCTTCTAAAAGACGCACCGTTCAATTTTGATAAAGACTGTACAGAGGCATTTAACACATTAAAAATGAAGCTCACGGAGGCACCAATTCTGCAATCACCTGATTGGTCCCAACCATTTGAGATTATGTGTGACGCAAGTGATCACGCAGTCGGTGCCGTCCTTGGTCAAAGAGTGGACAAAAAGCCAGTGGTAATATACTATGCAAGTAAAACCTTCTCTGAAGCTCAAATTAATTACACAACCACTGAAAAAGAATTGCTTGCAGTAGTATATGCGCTAGATAAGTTTAGATCTTACGTCTGGGGAGCTAAAGTAATTGTGTATTCCGATCACAGTGCCTTAAGACACCTTTTGGCTAAGAAAGATGCTAAGCCACGGCTAATTCGTTGGATCCTGTTACTACAAGAATTTGACTTAGAAATCCGAGATAAAAAGGGCTCAGAAAATGTAGTAGCAGACCATCTCTCGAGACTACCAGCAATCACCACTGATATGCTGGACTCCATTCGGGACAATTTCCCAGATGAACAATTATTGTTCGTTGCAAAAGTGCCCTGGTTTGCTAACTTAGTAAATTATTTTGTCACAGGGAAAACCCCAAGCCACTGGAATTCACATCAAAGAAAGTATTTCTTCTCTCAAACTAAACAGTACATTTGGGAGGAGTCGGATTTGTTCAAAATAGGAGTAGATCAGATTATCCGGCGATGTGTTCCAGATAATGAGCATTATGATATTTTAAATCACTGTCATTCGTATGCATGTGGAGGCCATTTTAGTGCTAAAAAGACAGGCCATCGAATCTTACAAAGTGGATTCTTTTGGCCGACTATCTTTAAGGATTCCTATGAATTTGTTAAATCATGCCTACGATGCCAGAAGATAGGAGGTATTTCAAAAAGAGACCAAATGCCTATGACACCAATTCTTATAGTAGAGATTTTTTATGTATGGGGCATAGACTTTATGGGACCATTCCCTAAGTCGTACGGTTTTGAATATATCTTAGTGGCAGTTGATTACGTATCTAAATGGGTAGAAGCCGAAGCCACAAGGACTAATGACCACAAAGTAGTGTGTCAATTCGTTAAACGTAATATATTTTCTCGTCATGGAATTCCTAGAGCCATAATTAGTGATGGGGGTTCTCATTTCAGAAATATGTACTTTAGCAAACTACTTAAGCATTATGGAGTGACGCATAAGATAGCTACCCCATATCACCCCCAAACTAGTGGACAAGTAGAGGTATCTAACAGGGAGGTTAAGCGAATATTAGAAATAACAGTACGACCCGATCAGAAAGATTGGTCAATACGATTAGATGATGCACTTTGGGCGTATCGTACAGCGTATAAAACCCCTATTGGTATGTCTCCCTATAAACTAGTTTATGGGAAATTATGTCATCTACCGGTTGAGCTAGAGCACCGAGCCTTATGGGCCATTAAAAACGCAAACCTTAATTTCACAGCTGCCGGTATAAATCGAAAACACCAACTGAACGAATTAGAAGAAATTCGCAGGGAAGCCTATGAAAGTTCTAAAAAAATATAAAGAAAAAACAAAAGCTTTCCACGATCGAATAATTAAACGAAAGGTGTTTAATAAAGGTGACAAAGTTTGGCTATTTAACGCACGCCTGCGGCTCTTCCCAGGCAAACTAAAAAGTAAGTGGACAGGCTCCTACACAGTAACTAACGTTTACCCCTATGGTGCGGTTGAAATAATAGATCAAAAAGGTGGTGATCCGTTTAAAGTAAACGGACACTGTGACACCCTTGCCACATTAACCACCATTTACAGTATACCCAGGATTGATCACCAACGAATAATTACATAATGATCTGATAGCTTGAACTACAGTGCGGAAGCATAAAATACAAAATAAAATAAAACAAATTTGTGTCCAACACCCTACGGTGCTACATAGGTTACACATCTAGGTCTACAACTTCAGAAGTATTACATTATCCTCAAATTTATTACAACAGTAATTTCATAACCAAATACCAAGTTAAACCGTAGAAGTCTTCAAATACTTCAACAAACGTCCTAGTTAGATGGTCCCGCAGCGGATTTCCCCCTTTTCCTGTAAAAATGTAACAACTGAAGGGGTAAGCTAAAGCTTAGTGAATACCATATGATTTTACACATTCTACAAATCATTATGATGCCACCCAGGGTAACCGCGGTAACACATACCGTATACCCCACACGTACTCCAAGTACGCAAATCTGAGCCGCAGCTCCTTCGAGTTGACACTCGGCATAAGAAAACCAACCATCTGAGGCAGACATTACATCGGGGATGACTTACTGTCTATCCTGACCACAGAGGTGTCAAACTCTTGGTCATATAGCACAGTAACATCAGAGTACAGATGCGACCACGCAGGTCCATCGAAAGGATGCACAACAAATGAACGGACATGCAACAAGTATGAATGTGCATCAATACATATACGCAAGTTAGTAGAGTTCCAAACGAATATGAAACAACATGCCTCAGCAGGCAATGCAAACATAATGCAGATGCAGCAATGTTAAAATCAAAGGTACTCACAGTGGGTGCGTTATTAATCTTTTAGCAATATTATTTCTCCTCGGAATTTCAACCGGATCAACCAAGTACCCCACTGTGGGTTAAACAACACCACAAGGGACCTGTTTCATTTCCATAATGAAAACATATTATCATTATATGTTCTTTAACAATTACCATCAACTTGTATAAAATAAAGTGCTACATCATTCGGAAACGTCATCCGAAACTCATATTTTAAACCGTTATTCGAGGTGTTATTATTCCCAATTAACTCTCCATTATATGCCTTCTTATAGTACACAAGATATCCCAAAAGTGTGTTTAATTGTCCATAAATTCGGATCCTTTTAAACCCATCCGAATTACCCCAAAACAAACGAACTCGCCGAGTAGGCTCATGGAACTCGCCGAGTTCCTGTCCGAATTTCGGACCCTTAGTTGAATTTCGGACACACCCGGATTGGGTTGACCCATCCGAGTTCGGGTTGACCCATCCGAATTCGGACCCTCCGAGTTCGGTTCTTAAATTTGACTTCGGTCCTATCCAAATTTCGGGTCTTATCCGAATTCGGGTCCTAACCGAATTCGGATCCAACACTTATGAATTTTTGAAGATTTATTCAACTTGTTCTTGAGTACTCGCCGAGTTCCTCATGAACTCGCCGAGTTCACATGCAGGTTTGCTATTTCGCAGCTACGGGTTTTTAAGTAAAAATTGCCAAAACTTAAATTTATCCACATGCAATCAATAGTAATGTTTTATTAACATATATTGATGGTTTCTACATCATTTTCCCTATCATTAACACCCAAATTCATCCAGATTGACCCAAAATATGAACTTTTCTTCAAGAACATAAAAACTTACAAAAGTTATGATTTCTAACCTTTTAGGACGATTCAACCAACGATTCTTGTTTCTGAACCTTCAAGGATGTTCAACTATTGATTTCCAACTGAATAAACATACATGCATCAACATTTTTCAGATTTCAATTCCGAATTTCATCTTTATAACTCTCAAAATAAAACCCAAAACATTAGGAATAACTTTCTTACCTTTAATCCACTTGAATCCACTTAATATTCAGATTACTTCCACGAATTTTTTTGATCCACAATTTCGTTCCAGCAGAGAAGGATTCTAGAGAGAGATGGAGAGTTCTTGAGTTTGGAAATGGTGAAATGAATCCATTTGAAAGAAATGAGTCTTTTATTTTCACACTTTCGAAATTTGGCACATTTAGCCCCTCAACTTATCTGGTTCCATTAAATACTGAGTTTCATCATAATTTTCATCATTAACATTTTAACAATCATACCTAATAACTAAAAGTTGAAATTCTCAATTCCTTAATTTCTTAAAATAGCAACCAACTTTTTAAATATCCAGATACATAATCATTTTTTTCATAATCCAACTTAATTATATTCATTACGAAATTTAAACTAAATATCCTCAAATTACGATAATAAAATTTTAGGATGTTACAGACACAGATTAAAATTACTTGTACAATGGGCTGACAATGAAATTATATCATCTGAGACAATGGTCTTGGAAGATATAACTTAAATACTAAAGAATTCCAAAATGTCTGGCTGAAGACATTAAACTTAGCGCTTTTTGAGAGGCAACCCAAAGAACTTTGTGGGTGTGTTCCATAGAAACCCTCACGAGACTATAACTCGTCCACTCAGGCTACTGAGGGGTTTAAAGGCTTGTTGCACGTGCTAAGTGCAATCGTTTTCACCACGAAAGTGTGTTTTAATTTTTGCAGATTAAAATTTATTATGCCTTAGTTTGTTGCTCTTTTAAATTAGTTAGTAAAATAATAATTCATCCTATATTACGGTGGTACATATCGCAACCAACTAAGTTGGGGAAAGAATTTGCACATTCGGGACCATTGAGATTTGAGGAAATTAAAAGGAATATACTTACGTTAGGGAGGGGCAATTCCTAGCAAAATGTGTGTTGCACCAATACTATATTGCACATGCTTGAATATTCGATACTTAGATGCTACATGTGTTGTTTCATTTCTTCGTAAATGTTTCTTGTTTCATAATTATTTTTGTGCCGAGGACGCCCCAATTCTTTAAGTTGGGGAAGGGGGACGCATTATGCTTCACACTATGCTTTATATGTTATATATCGTGAAACCGAGAAAAAATTTACGAAAAATGACAATTTTTTGGTCAAATAACTCACTTATAAAGATTTAAGGTGCCATTGTTAGTGTTGATCTCAGTTAAACTTGAGTTTTCAACTCAAGTTGGGGAAGTTTGAAGAAAATTACTAGCACGAGAAGATGATGGGCCTTTCAGTGAGTTCTACGACAGCAACTTCGGACAACCACCAACGCAGTAGTCAGGTTCTTCCGTTCCTCTCTTTAAGTAGGATGGATTATTGTTTTTATGCTTTATTATTGTTTTTTGTTTTTGCATGCATTACGTTGATTGAATAAATGTGTTTCCTTTTAAGAAGATTGTGTGAAAAGCGAGCCGTAAATGATCCGATCAATTAACCCGATAAATTTTTATTGTTGAGCTTGCAACTTAAATATGATGATGTTAGTTAGGTCGGTTTCAAGCAAAATAACGTAATTATATGAGTTTAAATATAACACCAAGAGTCATAGATGTTTAAAATCAAGGATGTGAATCGAGTTGAAGTAGGATATATTGTGTGAAGCGAGTGATAATTAACCAGGATTCCAATAGCCGCTAATTATTCATGCAATAAGGGGGAGGAAGCGAACAAGAATAAAGCCTCAATTCAAGTGTGACCTAGTTGATTCAGGAGATTAAGTCTGAAGGGTACCATCATGCCTAGTCCCCTAAGGCCAACTGGTCTGGGAGCGGCTGACCCAAATCCTGTTACACGGATCATCTAGAAAGTCATAGTAAACTTGAACGAAAAACATAGACATTGCATGAAAAGAACAAAAAGAAAAAAAATTAGTAGCTCAAGTCATGCATCGAGGAAAAAGATGGTCCAGTGACCCACGTGAATTCAATTCTGTAACCTTGAGCTAAAAGGATAATAGTGGTGAGGAATTTTTGAACAACTATCCGAGAAACATCATGATATATCTGAATTAAATTTTGTTCGTGTCTGCGAGTTTTATCACGTCTATGAAGGCTAGTGCTTGTTTAATTGAGTTAATTATGTTTTGTACGCTTGTTAAACCCGATGTTTTAAAAGTCTGATTTTCGTTGCTTGCTCGGGACGATCAAGAATTAAGTTGGGAAAGTTTGATCGGGTTATAATTTATCATGTTTATTAAGCGTAAAAGAGTTGTTTTTAATGCAAAAGTGTTATAGAATGTGCCGCTATTGAATAAATTCTGTGCTTGTGCAGGTAAACAAAATCCGGTTTAAAATGGTGAAAAAAGGACAAAATTTCAGAGCCAGGCGCAGAGAGGGGCGCAGCCCTGCGCCCAGACCACGTGCTCGACAGAAGAAATTAATTCACAAAAATACGGATTTTACAGAGGGGCGCAGGGGGGGCGCAGGGCGCAGGGGGGGCGCAGGCCTGCGCCTACGGCTGTGCCCAGCCCATTAAAATAATAGACGGCCGTTTTTAGGGTTTTTCCAGCTTTTCCTATAAATATCAAGTCATATTTCAAAGTTTATCATCGATTTTTGGAGGAAAAGGCTAAGGAAAAGAACCCTGTTTGAGCGAACACACGTACGAAGAACATACGAGTCAAGCTACGGCGATGGATCTACAACTCTTGAACGTTGCATCAACTATGTCTGGCTAAGCTCATCATAATCATTCTCGGAGGAAGCACATCGCTAAGTTTTACTTTATGAACGATTACTTTAAAGTTTGCATGGTTTTTATTATTTATATTTTTTGATTGTAAACGAATGATTATTATTTTGTTGTTGCGTTCGCAAGATAGTTCGTAGACATTTTATTATTCGTGCCGAGTTAATTATTTAATTAAGACGAGTAATCAAACGTGTCACGCGCTATGCCCAAGATCACGTAATGGTTTTAATAATAATTATAACAAGGATTATGTCTATGTAATCTTCAAATCGTTTTTATAAATTAAACACAAAGCGAGGTGTGGAATCCGGGAATGATTATCTTCGTATTTTATTCAATCAAACAATTTTCTTAAGTTTTCTTTTCACAAATCTCGCAATTAACTAGTTTTATACATCAAGCAATCATCTTTTACAACCAATTCAATCTTTCTAAATTAATTATTTTACAATGCTAGTCGCTTAAATACGTGTAATTAACCTCTCGCTCTCTGTGGATACGATCCCTACTTACCCTAGCTTCTAAGGTATTTAGTGGTATTTTTGACGGGTTGACGACACTCGCATCAAATATTATATCAAAAATAGCTTAAATTCGAAAGAAAGATGGTAAGTTCGAAAATACCGAAAATAAGGAAACTTTAAACGTAAATTCTTACATCAAATTCGTACGAAATCATACATGCAACGATAGATTGTTGTAGTATGCTTCGAGATCTTTCCGATGATGTATAATTCTTGATAATCGGCCGGCCGGTTTGGAAAATAAATTAGAGAGAAGTAGAGAGAGAGTAGAGAGAGAAAGTAGAGAGAGAAAGTCTAGAGAGAGAGAGGAGAGAGAGAGAGAGGAGAGAGAGAGAGTAGAGAATGATTTAAATGATCATAATCACGTTTATATACTTAGTCAGTTACGTTTGCTACTTAACCCGTTTTTACTTTTGTATCTTACATCTCTCTTTTATTTAATTATCTTTAATATTTTATTAAATCATAATTTAAATATTTATATAATTTAATTAAATATTTCAAAACTTAATTAAATTATAACTCAAATAATGTAATAAAATTACATTATTGATTCGATAATCAGATAATTAATCGGGCTAAAAGTTGGGTTGTTACACTTCGAGAATACATGGGCCTTTGAGATGAATCAGCAGGTGCGAGAGATGTTTGAGGCTAAGGCGAGCAAAGAGCGCCTTGATGTGGTAAGATCCCTCATGGCCTGCAAACCAAAACCTAGAAAATCTATCTGCACTTTCGTCCTTGAGATGAATGGGTACTTCGACCGGCTGGAGGCTCTCAATATGGTGTTTGACTCTGAGTTCTCCACCAATATCATTCTTTCTGGACTGCCCACCATCTATAATCAGTTCGTACTCTCCTATCAGATGAACATGAATCAGAAGGAGACGTCGATTATGGAACTGCATAATCTGCTCCGAACCGCTGAACAGGGCATCAAGAAAGATGAGACCCCTGTGGCCCCTGTGCTTACTGTCGGTAAGGCCTCAAAGAAACAGAAGTCATCCTGGAAGGCCCCAAAAGGAAAGTCCAAGAAAGGGTCTCAAGGGAGAACAGAGTCCGGTATTGTGCCTACTAAAGATCCGAAGGAAGCAGTATGCTTTTACTGCAATGGCAAGGGGCACTGGAAGCGAAGCTGCCCATCATATCTGAAGGACCTTAAAGACGGCAAAGTCGAAAAGGCCAGCACCTCAGGTATGTTCATGATCGAACTCCATAACACTTCTATCTCTAATTCATGGGTTCTTGATACAGGATGTGGTACTCACATTTGCTCTGTATTGCAGGGACTAAGGAAAAGTACAAGCTTGAAGCATGGAGAGCTGTACCTAATCATGGGGAATCGAAAGATTACGCCTGTGAAGAAAGTCAGAATGTTCTAGCTCGTGGTTAGATCAGGAGTAGAGATTAGCTTAAATAATTGCTGTTATTCACCCGATATGAATCGGAACATCATTTCTTTTTTTGCCTTGTATAAGGATGGATACAATTTCAGCTTTGATAATAATAATGGAAGTATTTTGGTTTATTTGAATGATGTTTTTATATTCAAAGCTTGTCCTTATAATGGCGCATATGAACCTGTTGAGTGTGATAACAACCTATTATTTAATATTGATTCTAACGAAATTGATAAGTCCAAATTGTGGCACTGTCGCCTTAGGCACATTAACAAGAAACGCATCGCCCAACTCCAAAAGGATGGAGTGTTGGAATCATTCGACCTAAAATCGGATGATGTATGCGAATCCTGTTTACTGGGCAAGATGACAAAATCACCATTCACAGGAACGTGTGAAAGAGGTGAAGGACTATTGGATTTGGTCCACACAGATGTATGTGGGCCATTCCGATGTGCTACAAAAGGGGAAAATCGGTACTATGTCACCTTTACAGATGACTATAGTAGATTTGGATATGTTTATTTAATTAAACATAAGTCCGACACTTTTGAGACATTCAAAAGATATCAAAGTGAAGTAGAGAATCAACTGGGCAGAAAGATAAAGGTTCTCCGCTCCGACAGGGGAGGAGAGTACCTTAGTATCGAGTTTCTCGATCATCTTAGAAGCTGTGGAATAGTTTCCCAGTTAACACCTCCTAGAACACCACAACTCAACGGAGTTGCGGAGAGGAGAAACAGGACCTTGTTAGACATGGTCCGATCTATGATGAGTCGAGCAACACTTCCAGTAAGTTTCTGGGGTTATGCATTAGAAACTGCGGCACATATTCTACATCTAGTACCCACCAAGAA
Source organism: Centrapalus pauciflorus (assembly GCA_020465985.1). NCBI lineage: Eukaryota > Viridiplantae > Streptophyta > Magnoliopsida > Asterales > Asteraceae > Centrapalus > Centrapalus pauciflorus. Next base: position 130,419 of record JAANYP010003748.1, read on the forward strand.
AGTTTCAAAGACACCTTACGAGATGTGGAAGGGAAAGCGTCCTTCCCTTGGTCACATCAAGATCTGGGGTTGTGAAGTCTTCGTTGGACGAGAGACCTTTGACAAACTCAGTCAAAGATCTGAAAAGTGTCTATTCGTCGGTTACCCACAAGAGTCATTTGGATATCTATTTTACAAACCACGTGAAAACGTAGTGTTTGTATCTCGAAGAGGAGTGTTCCTCGAGAAGGAGATAATATCTAAAGAGGACAGTGGGAGTAAGATCGATCTTGATGAGATTCAAGATACTACCGATGAAGAACCAACTGCAAACACTGACCATCAACAGATGCCTGTTGCACCCAATGACATATCCTTACCTTTGCGCAGATCCGGTAGAGTTAGCAATCCTCCTGAGTTCTACTATGGTTTCCATATTGAACAGGATGATATGATTAGTGATAGTACACTAGTCGACTTAGATGAACCAGCTAACTACCGGGAAGCGATGGCAGGCCCTGAGGCAGCCAAATGGAAGGAAGCTATGGATAGCGAGATTGAATCCATGTATGGCAACCGAGTTTGGAACTTGGTTGATCCCACACCCGGTCTAAAGACGGTGGGTTGTAATTGGATATTCAAGAAGAAAACGAATATGAACGGGAAAGTACACACTTACAAAGCTAGGCTGGTGGCAAAGGGCTATACTCAAACCTACGGGATTGACTATGAGGAAACCTTTTCACCGGTAGCTAAGATTAAATCCATAAGGATAGTTCTGGCCATAGCTGCGTTTCATGACTATGAAATCTGGCAGATGGATGTCAAAACCGCTTTCCTTAACGGGAAACTGACAGAGGATGTGTTTATGACACAACCTGAAGGTTTTCTAGACACCAAGTATCCTAAGAAAGTGTGTAAGCTTCAGAAGTCCATTTATGGACTTAAGCAAGCTTCTCGAAGCTGGAATCTTTGCTTTCATGAGAAAATCATAGAGTTTGGATTTTCTAGAAGTGAAGATGAGTCCTGCATATATGTCAAGGTCAGTGGGAGCACTGTAGTCTTCCTGGTATTATATGTCGATGACATATTACTTATAGGAAACGACATCCCAACATTACAGAGTGTAAAAGATTGGTTGGGAAGATGTTTCGCTATGAAGGATCTAGGAGATACAACTTTTACTCTGGGTATAAAGATTTATAGAGATAGAACGAGACGTCTAATAGGACTAAGCCAGGATACGTACTTGGACAAAATACTGAAAAGGTTCAGTATGGGGATGTCTAAGAAGGGGAACCTTCCCTTTGCTCATGGCATAAAGATTAGTAAAGACATGAGCCCGAAGACACAGGAGGAACGAGACAGAATGAGTCGAGTTCCATATGCTTTGGCCATAGGATCTATAATGTATGCCATGACATGTACGAGGCCTGATGTCTCATTTGCTTTTAGCATGGTGAGTCGACATCAGCAAGACCCTGGTGAAGGTCAATGGACGGCGGTCAAGAATATTCTTAAGTATTTAAGAAATACTAAAGACAGGTTCTTGGTTTACGGTGGACAGGATGAACTCAAAGTAACCGGTTATTGCGATGCGAGTTTCCAAACGGATAGAGATGACTGTCGGTCACAATCTGGTTGGGTGTTCTTATTGAACGGGGGAGCCGTGACGCGGAAGAGTTTGAAGCAGGAAACCGTGGCAGACTCTACCTGCGAATCAGAATATATTGCGGCCTCAGAAGCCTCAAAGGAAGCCATCTGGTTGAAGAATTTCATTGGAGATCTTGGAGTTGTCCCAACGGTTCAAGACCCCATCGAAATATTCTGCGACAACGAAAGTGCTGTTTCGTTGACTAAAGAACCCAAGGATCATGGAAAGTCTAAGCATATTGATCGGAAGTACCACTTTGTTCGTAGAAAGGTTGAAGAAGGGCATGTGATTATGAAAAGAGTGCGATCAGAGGAGAATCCAGCTGATCCGTTCACAAAGCCACTTTCACAACCGAAACACTGTAGTCATGCTGTTAGCATAGGATTACGAGATAATGTAAAGTTTAGTAGTTTGTTTTGAATTTGAAACATTGTAACAATGATTTGAATTTGTAATGGATTTGGTGATTAAATAATGGAGATTTATTTATTTGCAAAGTGCTGCCATCTTCTATTAATTTATCGTTGTGTTTCCTTTTGCATGTTTAGAACCAACTCCCAGTGTAATTAATTTTATTCAAATACCTCAGTCGTTCGTACTACCGGGAGTTAGTATTGAATAAAGACTGTCATAGAATGTTAGTAGACTGTCAAGAGTTTGACATAGCATAGAGATTGCTGCAACATTCATGGGTACTTAATGGAGATTTAAGTATAGGGCACTCGCACTTGGAAAGATACTTCATGGATCAAATCATAAGTATTTCCAAGATGATAATATCCTCTATTATTCAGACGGAGATACATTGAAGTTGCGGTTTTCTAGTCCGTCATACCTTAGTGCATTCAAATGTTGTGCGTAACTGCCAGTTATAACGGATGTATCTAGTTACGATGTTATTAGTTAGCTAGCGCTGTGTATGCGAAGTTTATTCGTTCATTTTGCCTATATGGAAAAGCGATATCTATGGGCCCTCTGATGATTAAACGTTGACTCTAGAGTGTCGGGCCCGACCGAGACAAAATTGAAGTGTTCAATTAATAAGTCTCATATAGTCATATTAATCGGAAATCAGAAACATAATTTTGAAACCAAAGATTGATTATAATCCATGTCTTAGTTTCATACGATATCATAGAACGAAGGAATAGTTGATCCCTTATCTAAAGGATTAGCTCTGATATGATTCAGAGTTCGGCAGATGTATCGAGTAGCTAGGAAGGCTGGTAATAGAATGTGTTTAGACAAATAGTTGCCAACTTGTCCAAGTGGGAGACTGTTGGAATTAGTGTCCAAGTCACAATTATTTGTAAACATATTGTTATCAGGCTGGATCCTTTTTGGGTGCATGCAATGAATTGTAAAGAGAAGATTATTAACTTAAATATATAATGTTAATTAGTTTGTTAATTTATTATGTTTAATAAAGTAATTAGAAACTAAATAATTGATTATATTTGATTAATGGGTTAGTTTGTTAATTTATTAATAGTTAATAAATTAACCGGAAGCTAATAGAATTAATTGAGGAAGTACAGGGCTAAACTACAATTAGTTGATAGTCAACATGGCACCCCCTAAACCCTAATAGGGGGGCCGGCCACCAATCCATCCCACATGGATTTGGGATCAAAAATTTGTAGGTTTCTAAAACCTATAAATAGGCAGCCCCTGCCTGCTTCATTCCTCGCTCATTCAATTCTAAGTTCTCTAACAATTACAAGGGATACCAGTTTTTGGGACTCTGAGATCTGAGCTTAGAAAAGTTATAATTATCTTTCTTTTGTTCATTGGATGTGAACAACTAGAGGCGATCTTGCTTTAGACGCTTGTTACTCGATTCAGAGGCTCGGAGGCTGTTCGTGCAATCGTTCTTCGTGGAGAAAATTGCGAATTTTCTCAAGGTTAGTTTTTCTTATTCATCTCTTTATTTTACTAATTAGTTGCTTAGCTTGTTTGGTTAGATCCTTAAGGTTTTATATTCTTGCATAGTTAGGTTATTTAAGTTTCCGCAAGGTTTTAATTTAACCTAGCAAGGGTATAGGAAACCCAACAAGAAAACGTAGGAAAAATTATTAAAATTTCATTCTCTTACCATGTTTTTAATTTTGTCCATTTTTATAAAGAATCAAGAGAAATATGATATCAAACTAAGTTTTCTACACTCTCGTTGAAAATCAAAGTTGCTATCACATTAAAAAAAAAAATTATAAACTTTGTGTGACTCCATTCTTTTTCATCATACTAAATGCTCCTTACGGGAGTGTTTTGTATGGTTGAATGGAATAAAGTTACATGACGTATACAAGTTCTTTTGTTATGTGACAAGAAAACATTGATTACTAATGAGATAGAGTAAAGATCATTTCTTTCATTTCCTTCTAATTAACTTGGAGATAAAAAATATGAAAAGATAATACATTTTATAAATAGTATTCTCTCTTTATTCTAGCATTTTTAATAGGGGTGAACATCGGGCGGTTCAGTTCGGTTTCTACCACAATCCGAAAGTTTCGGTTTCTGGATTTGAGAAACCGTTCGGTGTTCGGTTTTTCCGGGTTCGGTTTTGCGGTTTGGGTTACCGGATTTTCGGTTTGCACCCATGGTTTTTGGATTTTCGGTTTCTTAAAAGGGTTTGTGTTTTGGGTTTAAAACCGGTTTGGGTTTTTGGTTTAAAAACGATTTGGGTTTTGTATGATATGAAACATTAGCACCCAAGATTGGAACTTATGCTACACTATGTGGATCGATATTTATGCATGAATTGTTGGATGTTTGCAAACTTCTTTGTCATGATAACTGTTAAATGCACCCTAATATGAAAAGAATAAATTGTTGGATGTAAAATCAATCACAAAATGGGTAAAACTTAAATCGCAAAATACAAATTACTTGCTATTAAAATCATATCAAACTCACAAAACTTGTAAATCACAAACCTTTTTGGTGGTTGGAGAGATGGGAGTCGCCGAAGGAGAAGGGAGTCCAACGGAAGGGGGTGGAGGCAGCGAGTGGCCGGTGGTGGGGTTGGGGTCGACGATGGTGGAGGCAACGAGAAGTCGAATGGTGGTGGGGATAAGGTCGACAAAGGTGGAGGCTGTGAGTGGCGCTGTGGAGGCTGCGAGTGGCGGCGTGGCGCTATGGAGGCGGAGAGCTGTGGAGGAGGAAACAGAAAGCTTGGAGGCTAGAGCTGTGGAGGAGGAAACAGAAAGTGAAGGAGGAAAAAGAAGCTTGGAGGCAGGAGCTGTGGAGTACTGTTAACCTAGATATTTTTTTTCTTTAGACTAATATATATATATATATTGAAGGTAAAAATATATAAAATATTAAATTATTTATTAATTCGGTTCGGTTCCAGATTTTTCGGTTCGGTTTTTAGGTACAATCCGAAACCAAACCGTTTGGAACGGTTTTTTTAGGATATCGGTTTCCGGTTTTTCAATTCTTTTGGTTTGGGCTTTCCAGGTTTTTCGGTTTAACGGTTTGGTTTCTGCTCACCCCTAATTTTTAATATCATGTGTAACAATCGTTAGTTAAAATAGCTCTATAAATTTCATTCTACTTAATTTCTCGATACCGAACGACACCTTAATGAATATAATATATATACATAATGTGACAAAATTCAAAAAATTCATTTTCGTCCTTTCATGTTTTTACGATTTTTGCGTTGTCGTCATTTCATGTTATTTTTTTCCTAGAAAAGTACTCAAGTTAATTTTTTTCCTACCCACCCACCCCCACCCAACCCAACCTACTCCCCACCCCACCCTCATTCCACCCAACCCCCCAACTATAGCCTACCTATCCACCTACCATACCTACCCCCAACTATAGGGTTAAAGCAGGGTATGGTAGGTGGATAGGTAGGCTAGAGTGGTAGGGGTAGGGTTAGGGTGGGATTGGGGGTGAGGTGAGGTGGGTGGGGTAGGGGTTTGAGGGTGGGTGAGGTGGGGTATGGTAGAGGGGTAGGCTAGAGTGGGGGGTTGGGTGGAATGGGGGTGGGGTAGGTGGGTAGTTATGGGGTAAAGGGGTGGCGGTGGGGTGAGGGTGGGTAGGGTGGGGGTAAGGTGGGGTGTGGGCACGGTGGGGTGGGGAAGGATAGGGTGGGGGTGATGCGGTAGGGGTGGGTAGGCTATAGTGGTTAGGTGGAATGGGGTGGGGTGGGCTGGGTAGGGGGTGGGGTGGTGGGGAAGGGTAGGGTGGTATTTGTTGGGTAAGGTAGGGTGAGTTTATGGGGAGGAGTAAGGTAGGGTGGTTGGGTAAGGGTGAGGGGTGGGGTAGGCTAGGGGTGGGGTTGGTTGGATGAGGGGTAGGGTGAGTGGGTGAGGTTGGTAGGATGGTAAGGTGGGGTAGGGTAGGGGTGAGGTTGGCAGGTCGGGTAGGTATAGGTAGGGTGTGTAGGTTGAGAGTTAGGTGGGTATATGTTAACCCTAGGCTAGCTGCCTTATTAGTAAGACTAGTCACTGTCTCATTTTCTTTCATATATAACATCTCAAATTCTGTTTTGAGAGTTTGTAACCTAGCTTGTTGAACACGTTCTACTCCTATGTGTCTTGTCTTTAATGTATCCCATACTTCTTTTGCGGTATTAAACTTTGAGATAAATAACAACTGATCTTCTGGAAGTGCTTGATAAATGTAGGCGATTGTCGTTTTATCCTTCTTAGTAGTTGTTTCTTATAGTTCAATCATTTCCCACAAGTCATTAGCTTCTAAAATTGATTGCATTCTAATTGCCCACATGGTGGAATTTGTTGTCTTTAACATAGGACAGGTAAAGTGAGATACTATTCCTATCTCCTTTCTATTGTTATCATGTCCTGATTTGTCACCCATGTCTATATTTCTTTCTTCTATGGAATCTTATAAAGTTTATTTATAAAATTCTTTCTACACAATAATTTAGGCTTTTAAAGTCTAAATTTTCTGGTTTCAATTTTAGGCTTATTTCTTAAGTCTAAATTATAAAAATGAACTAAAATAAAATTTGTCACTAATTAAAATTAAATGACAGAATTAAATTTTTAATAAAAACTATAAATTTTAAATTTTAAAACTTATATCAAAGAGCAGTAATACTTCGCGCGTCAATTTTTATAAGTATTACTATTCTAAAACTTTATAAATTGTGTTATAAATTTTTAAAACCAATAATAAATTATAAGTTACGTTATAATTTATTTTCTGAAACCTAATTTTATTATAAGTTACGTTATAATAAAATTAAACTAAGGTTTTATTTAATTTTATTTTCTAATAATAAAATTAAAAATAAGGTATTAAGAATACCTAACCTTTTGGGCTGATTAATTCGATTGGATCCGGTTTCTGGATCTGAATGCATATGGGTTGGGCTCCTTTTCTTTCTTGGACCCTTTCTTCTTTTCACTTTAATGCTTTGCTTTTCTTTTGTGTGAAACGTTTCTTAACAGAAACGTTGACTACTTTCTTTTCAACCGGTGTGTATTTCCCTTTTTGTGAATCGACACCTCTCTTCTTGTTGAATCGTTGCAACCCTTTTTCTGAATCGGTGCACCCTAACTTCTGTATTTGACGGTTTATGTTTGAATCGGTGGCTATGGCTTTCGGTAATATGTTTCTGATTTGGGGCAAAATCACACGAATCCTAACTGTTGCCTACTCTAAATCGGTGTCTACTGATTATGGGTTTGGTGGTTCTGCGTTGGAGGTTTGGTTTTGTCCGTGGGTTTTCTCCTACGGTGAGTGCATTTTTCTGTGGAAAAAACTTCTATGGTAGTGCCTTCTGGAATCAGTAACTATCTCTCTGATTCTTGTTGCCTTCGATTCAGTATGAAACTTATGAATTTCTAGGGTTTACTGTATGAATTTTCGATAAGGTCTTACTGTTTTTCTTGTAAAAATCCGTAGCCTTGAATTTTGCCTTCGGTTCTTATGGGTTGCCTACTGTTGGATATTTTTATTTCAATTATAATTGAAAACGGGAAAATAATTTGGATGAATTGGTGCCGGTTGAAGGTTGAACTTTTCTGTTCGGCCTCCTGTGTATCGATGATGATTCTTCCTTGAATCACCTTCTGGTGTAATTCGTGGTTTGCTAATAATCGGTAATTGGTAAATGATGATTTCTAGTTTGATTGGAACCATATGCTCTGATACCAAATGTTGGGAAAGGGGATCTATTTGATAACGAAAATTGCACAGGATCGAAATAATCAAAACTTGATCTTTATTAACATAACATTGAATTCACACTTTACAAATTTTGATTAAGGTTCCTATTTATAATTGACTAAGAGGTGCGATGAAAAGACGCAACCTTTCATGGAACCTTTTTGAATAGTTGTGTCTATTCATGAAGAGACACAACCTTTCGGTTTGTTTATTGACTATTCTAGTCCCTATACTTTCACTAATTATTATAATGATACAATAACTACTCTAATTACATTTTAATCTAACAATCATGATTAATCTATCACCATGAATTAGGAGATGAACTGAGAGACTAACAACAAAATCTGATATAAAGTATGAATGAAATAGAGTTTTATGAAAATTCAAAATGAATTACGAATGTAGGGTTAGGGGACTTCAGAATGAAATGGAAAATTTGATATATGATATGAAATGAATTATATTTTCATGAAGGAATTAATACTTGAGAGAATATGAGGAAATTCAGAATGTAGGAATGAATTTGGAGAATGAAGAATGTATGGAAGAATCATAAACGATGAAGAGAATTTAAGAAGAAATGAGATTATGAAAATCAATAAGATTAGAACAATGAACCTCAGTGATTAACTTAGGGAATTAGATTTTCTCTTAATGACAATTAGTAATATTCATTTTCTTGGTAATTATCACGTCTCTAAGGACAAACAACAAGAATAAGGTGAAAAATGTTTATCTGAAGCTCACAAATAAGCTCAAAATGATGTTGAATTGTGAAGATATACAAAGAAAATAAGAAATACATAAATTCTTATTAATTTAAATCAAAGGATTATGTTATGACATATTTTGTACATATTTTTCAGTCATATTTTGTCTCGGATTTGGGTTATTTTTTCCTCGAATTGTTAAATACGACCCTGATTTGTTTATTTTTGTGTTTTGCAGTTCGAGGGTTGCCTGAATTTGAAAAGAACGGATTATGGAGCTTAAGTGTCAAATTTACGGGCTGGGCCGGTCTCCCTTGGAATTTTGTTGACTTTGACCAAACTACCCTGATCGCGGCCGCGACCATCTCATCGCGACCGCGCTGTCCTAGGATCTATGGATCGTGCCCATGCTTCTTATCGCGCCCGCTATGGACCCAGCGCGGCCGCGATCCCAAAAAATATAAAAAGACAGCAGCCGTTTCGTTTTTTTATGCTATTTTTGGACGAACTTTTACACATAGTTTATGGTGTGATTACTAGGTGTTCGATAGATTTTGATTTTTAGCTTAGTTTAGCTTAGTTTAGAGAATCATTCGGCTATTGGAGTGGATCAAAGCATTCGGTTGCGGGTGTTTCTCGTGTTTCTTACGGTTTTTGTACACTCTTTCCGATTTAATTTCTGTTATGATGATGTTTAGCATATATCTCGTTTATTTTATTTCTTTTATCATGATTAGTGAGTAGTTTAGCTAAGCACTTGCTTGGTTACGTTTTCCATGGATTAGCGGAGTATTTGATGGTTTTGGTTGAAAAGTGTTTGATTCATTGATGTTTTTTCGATTCATTAATATGTGTAAAATCAGTATTATAGTTGATTTTCTAGCATTATTGTGATCATGATTATTGATTATAAATGCTGATTTTTATAAACTTTATCAAATTTAAGTGATTTATTAATTGGTTGCCATTTCTAGCATTATTGTGATTATGAGATATTGACTAGTTAATAAATTGTGAAATCATTGTAGGCAAATTAATTCTTAGCAATATTGTGATTATAGGATTAATTTGATCTTTGATTTCCTTAGACTTGATTGATGTTTATGCGGCTAAATTTAATATTTAGAATTATTTCCGAGCGCTTGACGTGTAGACAGTTTTAATCTCTAAAAGCTAGATTTAGTTGACTTAATTAATCGTAAAAGACATTGTTGATTTTTAGAAATTGGGGAATACCAGAGAACTCCATACTTGATTTTCTGAAATTAATAAAATATGTCCATGAATCGATTTTACATCAAAGTTTCAAACTCTTGAGGTTAAAACATTTTAAACAGTTGGATTTAATTCCAACTTAATTTTCTTTGACCAAAAACATCTTAAGTGTTTTTACACCTCTTACTCCATTAATCCTAAAAGACGTATCCAAGTGAGTGTTGATTATAATATATCTGATATTATTCTGTTTTAGAGTTAAAGTTTATAATTTTAGTAGTCTGATAGATAGTATAATTTTAAGTATTTAGGGTTATAATCATCCTCATCCCTTATCAATGGCTGGATATTAGTGATTGCCCTAGTATCGGTATCTCAATCCTTATTGCCGTTCCCTGAGTTCGATAATCCCCGAGGTCAGCTTCTAGCTATACTAACTACGACTGGTACACTGCCAGTGGTATTTGGTATGACTTAGGCTTTCTTCTTTCTTTGATTTTATTTGCCAAATCCGCGTGAAGATCAGGTTACTATCAAAAAAACATACGAACTTTTATGATATTTTCGGTTTAACCATTCAATTTTTTTCCCAACCGATCAAACCACTACACTTTTTATTTTCTATTAGTTTAATCACTATACTTTCAAATTTATTGGTTTAGCCATTTATTTTTGACCATTAACATGTTTGATCGGTCAATTGTTGCTATGAATTAGAGTTTTTATCAAAAAAACCATTCGAACTTCCATAATTCTTTTTCTTTAACCACTCTATTAGTTTTTCGTGATCTAATCTTTAATTTAATTGATGTTCAAATTTTTGTAATTTCTATCACTATATTGCTCATAACATCAAATGATTAAAATAAACACTAATTTCAAGAAAACTGATTGTCTCTTTTTTCATTATCATATTGCTTTTTATCAACAACGATGTTTCATTGATCTCTTCTGCTTTTTCATTATCATCCTCTTCTACTTCATTAGTTCTTCATTATCATTGTGTTAATCTAAACAGATTCTAATCAATTTGATTCTCTAAGGTTTTGTAGTGTTCAAGTTTGTTAGGGTTTGAATGTTTTAAAGGATCATAAATAAATAAATTTTATAAATTAAATAGTAATCACTAACGATAGTAATAATATAATTAAATAAATTTTTAAAAAATAAATCATAAAAAAAATTAAAAACTAAAATTTTATTATAAAGTTTCATAAGCAATTTTAAAACTTAAATTGGTTTTATTTTTTGTGTTTATAAAATCTTGAAAAAACTTAAAAATAAAAATGAATTGATTTTAATTTTGATATATTACTGTTATTGATAAAAATAGAAAAGATATGTAATCTTTAATTTAATTGATGTTCAGATTTTTGTAATTTCTATCATTATATTGCTCATAACATCAAATGATTAAAATAAACATTAATTTCAAGAATACTGATTGTCTCTTTTTTTCACCATCATATTGCTTTTATCAACAACGATACTTCATTGATCTCTTTTGCTTCTTCATTATCATCCTCTTCTACTTCATCAGTTCTTCATTATCATTGTGTTAATCAAAACATATTCTAATCAATTTGATTCTCTAAGGTTTTGTAGTGTTCAAGTTTGTTAGGGTTTGAATGTTTTAAAGGATCGTAAATAAATAAATTTTATAAATTAAATAGTAATCACTAACGATAGTAATAATATAATTAAATAAATTTTTAAAAAATAAATAATAAAAAAAATTAAAAACTCAAATTTTATTATAAAATTTCATAAGCAATTTTAAAACTTAAATTGGTTTTATTTTTTGTGTTTATAAACTCTTGAAAAAACTTAAAAATAAAAATGAATTGATTTTAATTTTGATATATTACTGTTATTGATAAAAATATGAAAAGATATGTTTGATTACGTTGAATTATCGGTTCTCGGAGTTTTAATTTTTAGTTTAAGAGGATGCTAATTTTTAGTTTAAGAGGATGCTGGTCAAACCAAAAAAAATCTTGGAAGTTCAAGTGGTCAAAGCAATAAAAAATGAAAAGGTTAGTGTTTTGATCGGTTGGAAAAAAATTGAGTGATTAAACCGAAAAAATCATAAAAGTTCGGATGATTTTTTCGATAATAACCCTAAATTATATTGATTCATATAGAGTTGTAATCGGGCTTCTTTCAAACGATACTAAGATAATATCACTTCTAAAAAGTCCAATGTCAATTGTAAAGAAATCAATGCATGTCAACACCATAGGAATCACAGAACCACCATAATATTGATATAATTTTCCTAGTAAGTTCTCTCTCTTCACAAAGACTTCCCAGGAGGCCACTCATCCTAGTTAGGGGTGTAAACGAGACGGGACAACTCGTGAGCTATTCGGGATTGACTCGTAGAAAACTCGAAATCGACTCGCAGTTAATCGAGCCGAGCTCGAGCTACTCGAGTAGTAATCGAGTCGAGCTCGAGTATTAAAATAGTCTGCTCGATAGGCTCGCGAGCTTAAGTTACAAGTTTACATTTTTACCCTTCAACTTCTTAATATTATATTTATATTACTTTTATATAAATAAAACTATATAATCTTAACCTAAAATTACAATTTTATATTTTTACATTTCTTGCTTGTTGTTGGGATAAATTTAGATCAAATATTTTGTATTTATGTTTTGATTTCCTTTATCACGAATTTAATCGAGCCGAGTCGAGTCGAGCTCGATAGTATCTTTATCGAGTCGAGTCGAGCTCGATAGTATCTTTATCTCGAGTCGAGCTCGAGTTTCAAAACTAATGCTCGATTACACCCCTAATCCTAGTACTAATTTTTTTCTAGTATGAATGTATACGTGACATGAAAGATATTATCTTCAAAGTGTACTGAAAGTTCCTCTTAAAATAAGCACATATTAGTGAACTAAAAAAATCAATCAATATGTATAATGCAGGGTAGGAATTTCTAGTGAATTCAACATTATATGAAGTGATTAGATCGAAGACTTTGTTGCAAAAGCTCGAGTTTTAATCTGAAATAACTGAACACCATTTGCAATGAAGTGTGTCTCCTAATTAAACTGGGCGTTTAGAAACCATTTCAATAAAGATCGAGTTCTGCACTGTATCAGTGAAGCGTGTGGAAACCATTTTCCTACAAAATCAAAAAATCTTTGGTATCCAAATTGCTTTGGATCTTGGATTATTAGCGCTTTTGCTTATCCATTGAAACACATACTTAGGTACACATACGTTTCAAAACAAATATTTTCATAATCAAATTCTGACATTAAGTTCTTCTTTGTTTCAGCAAAAATTATATATGATTTAGCATAGAAATGAATCTAAACGAATAGAATTATAAGTGCTTTCTTCGAAATATTTTTTTGGTACTGACTTATTTTTTAATACGTCTGATTCTTTAGAGAGCATTTCTTCTGTGAACAATAAAAAGTATTAGCAAAAACCTTAGAATAACAAGATTTATAAGATTCACAATTATAAATCTTAACCAGAAGTTTTTTTTATAATATCTTTGCCCTTATTTATCTGGATCATGTTCTTGATTTTTAACCATGTTTATGATGAACGTTAGATTTTGAAATGTTTGGCTCATTTTCATCATCCAAAAGGAAGAAAGAATCACGAGACTTAACTACTTCTTTCTTACTATTAGAAGATAAAGCAAAATTATCAATTTTTTATTTTAAAAAATATCTTAGAACTTACATTATCCTTTAAAGCATCTGACACAGAGAATTTCATTGTTAATTAAGAAACTTGATCCTGTAAATCATTGTTAATGATTAAGAGTTTATCAACATGCTCATGTAACAATTTAATGTCAATTTTGAAAAAAAATTTTGACAAGAACATTTTTCTTTCGTCAACAGATAAATCTAATTTCAAATTAGATCCTCTTCTTTGACTACGAATAAATATGGTTTAGTCTCAATTGCTTTAATGAATAATCTTAACTATTCTTCAAGACCTGAAATTTTCTTTTGAAGAGTTTAAAAACTCCTCAAATTTTTTTATGAAAGAACTTTGATCAATTTGATTTATCTTTGAAAGTTTACTCTCCAGATCATTTTCTTCTCAGATAAATCAGAATTCTCAGACAAGACTTTTAATTTTTTCAACATTAACAAAATTCTCTTGTATGGGGCCACCCAAATGGTGGACTTACCTTTTTTTTTTTTTTATTTCTCATGTGGTATCTCAAGTTTCTTCACTACAACAAAGTAACCAAATTCTCACATATAAATAAGCAAATTTACACACTAAAAAATGTGAAGAATTAGCATGTTCACGTTTGAGTCTTGTGTGAGGAAAATAGGCGTGACAAAAGTTTTCATAACGTTCACGCTTTTAGATGTAAACAAATTAAATAGTTTTCACATTTTTTAGTGTGAATAATTTTATCAAATCTGCACGTTTTTTAGCGCGAACAAATTTAGTAACTTTTCACAATTTTAAATGTAAACACTTTAATCAAATATTCACACTCCAAAGGGTGAAGATTTGTTAATATTGTTTACTCTAAAAAAATGCGACCATATTCAACTTATTCACGTTTTGAAGTGTGAACATATCACCTGGATGTACACAATTTTTATGTAGCAATTAAAGTAAATCTTTACATTTACAAGTGTACACAATTTAATTGGTTCACACATGTATGCATTTTCTTTCTTAAAACAGATTTTTGTTTCAACAAATATCAAATTTTTGGTAGATTCGATTGCTCCAAAGTCCAAAGCATTTATTTGTTAGAACTAGCAGCTATTTTAGACTTCTATTTTTCTAAATAAAACAAGTCTGAACATACATATAGTTCTCAATTTGGTTCAAGTTCCAGTCATTTACATAATTATAGAACACAGACATCATACTCCTACTCATCTAGTGCATGAGATGGAATGGTTAAGCCGAACATGTTGACATTCTCATTCACGTTCATTGCTCGACTATAGAATCTTGAGATCCTCTCCTCTTTCCCAATGACAAAAGGTTCCTGTGACCATTTCATAAGTAAATCAAGTTAATTTACATGTAGGAAGATAATCCGTCTGTTCCGTCTTTACCACCCCAAATATAACATTCATACAAGATCTAGATGATTAGTTTCTACCAAATATTCTCAACTAAATAATTCCCATTTCAAGTAACGATAATAGTATATGCACACATTTACCTTAAAACTGCGATCTATAATCTCTATCCTCTGTTTTAACCCTCTCAAATGTAGCATCTTTGTCAGCCTTAAAAAGCATTAAGCAAAGTTAATTCAGTGACAAACATCTAATATTTCAAGTTACTGAAAAAATATTAGGGAATGGAATCATTCCAAATTATCATGTTAGGGCGTCTCGCTAATTTAATAGCTGACTAACATATAAAATATACATGTGTTTGATTCCCCAAAATACTAACTGTTCATGACATTAGGAATTGATCAAATGTCCCTGAATCTCACATTAGATATCATTTTAGTTCTGCAACCTTACTATATTATCAACAACATAAGAATAATAATAGTAGTAAAAAATTGAATTGCGCAAGAAAAGAAAACTAACATCTACTATTAATTAGTATGTTAAATGCTTTCCAATGATAGGAAACTTACCATTGATTCTGTTTTACTTGATCATTTAATCCACAGGAACACAAATGCCCATCATTGTTTTCCTAAAATACCAAAGAAAGCCATATAAGTTATATTCGTTTACCTCAGTCTAAAAATCAACAAAATCAAATGATGATATTAAGTTTTACAAAGCCTATTAAAAAATCAACATTAAATAGTCCTATAGAAAATTATAATGAAACATACATTGAATAGTAAAAGAGTATGTTACCTTATCAATCTTGTATTTCAATATCTCTTCTATGCCAAATGGGTGCCTCGTTATCAACATCAAGCATTGGAAGATTATGAGGTATGCACCGGGTATAGAACTCATCATCATCTTCTGTGTTTACATTGGTCCCCATATCATATATATCCCTAGGCTTAGTCATAATTACATGTGACCATCCAACATCTTTTAGATCCTCTATGTAGAACACTTGTCTTGCTTGAGAGGAAATTATGAAAGGATCATCTTTCAAAGCTTCACCTGTGTGTACCAATGGCTTAGAAAAATTTACTAGAGGAAACCCATACTTATCTTTTTTTAACCCTCTTGAAGGTCGAATGTCAACCCAGTCACAACGAAAAAGCAACAATATATTAATTCGGTACCGGTCGGTACCGGTACCGGTTCGGGTTCGGGAAATGGTACCCGTCGCTCACCCCTAATAGAAATCCAACTAAATACATGAGCAACAAAAAGTCCTAAAGAAATCAGAAATAAGGATTGCAATTGTGTTATTATCAAGGTTGTCCTCTGTTTCATCATCCTGTTTTTTTTTTTTTTTTTTTGTATTTAATGCTAAGGTAGCTTACTATATATGAGATTGATTGCAACAAAAAAAATTTCTACAGCTTACTAAAATGATATAGTAATTTACCTTCTGTCGTACGTCATTCACATCTCCAAATACCAACTATGTCTACACAATTATAAGCTAATGTGATACCAATTATATAAACTTAAGATCTAAACATCTTGCAAATAAAGTCTGTACACGATAAGCATGACTAAATTAATCCATAATCATATCAAGTTGTAAATGAACCAAATATAACATCTTATCAATTAGTAGCAGCACTAAGTTATTTAGCTATGATGTTCATGTACAATCAGAATTACAAGATAATATCCGAACAGGAAAATGGTAGATAGATATGGCTTACCCAAATCTATACAGCAAAAATGATCATGGATTTTAGATTTCTACATATTTTGACAATGTCACCCACTATGATTTTCCTAAGTTCAAAACATCAAATTGAAACATACAGTTAATCAATTATGGAACCAAACAATTAATTTCAATGGAAGATACTAAATGAACATCATTAATCTCCTTACCTTATATCATAATCGCAAAACTTGAAATCTGAAAGTCTAACTTCAATTTCACAAACAAGCTGAACGCAATCAAATTCATGAAACGAACAAAAATATCAGTTAAAATGTAAATTTCGATCTAAAATAAAAAATTGTCTAAAATGCAATTGAAATCATGAAATGAACCACACAATTGATCGATTAGGTAATCAAACATTTGCTTTCATTCGAAATAACTGAATGACCAGCATGAATGTCCTTACCTTATAGCATATGATTGAATAACCTGGAATCTAAAACCCTAAGAACTCCACTTTCCGCACATAAGTTGAGCGCAATCAAATTCACGAAGTGAACGCAAGTATCGATCGAAAATGCAATTGAAATTGAATGAAGCAACTGAAGATTAAATGATCGCAGAGATAAGTGACTAAGGATCAACGATTAGTTCAGAAGCGATTAGGTTGATTGAGGATTGAACTACGAAGGGTTTTCTTTTTTTACAGACGTGATGAGTTTTGCTCGGATGAAATGGGTTTTGCTTGAATAAAATGGATATGGGCTTTGGAGTTTCTTAAAAGCATATGTTTTGTTTTTTAGAAAAATAGTTAAATACAATGTTTCCCTTAAATTCTTCACGCCTAAAAATGCATGCTTTTTAAAATATATATGATTTATTCATATATTTTGTTTCCATTAGTGAACGGTTTTACACGTGAATTTTATTTGCTTTATACACGGTTTTAATCGTGAGTTTTGATTTGTAGTTCTTTACATTTATAAATGTGACTAATTATTTATTTTTACACGCATTAATTTGTGACATAAGTTATATCATTTTCACATTTTTAAGCGTGATAAAAGTTCATATTTTTTTACACTTAAAAACATGAATGTATATTGGTCACACTTTTAGTTGTGAATATTATTTTTTACAATTATAACTGGGAAAATTATAATATGTTTTACATTTTTAAATGTGAACAAAATTTAGACACTTATAATTGTTAATAACATTGTAAAATATTACACGGTTTCATGAGCCGCGAAGAAAAAACCGCGTATAATCTTCACTTTTGTTGTAGTGCTTTATTAACTCAGGTATTTCACATTTAAGTTTATTTTTCTCATAAATAAAAAATTTTCATTTCTCATCAATGAAATTAGTTTCTCTTTTCAGTCTTCCAACTTTAGGATTAGCAGAAAGCTTTTCCTCATTTAGTTGTTACAGAACTTCAAGATTATCTTGACTTGTTTTCTCATTCGACACGTTTCTACTCAATTGCAGCATAAATAAATAAAGCAGTGTAATCTTGAACTAAATTTTGATAACTTTTCATGCTACAATCTGAGTTGACATTATATCTTAATATCTGTAAAAAGAATATAAAATGTTAGATTCGTGGATATGAAATTGAAAGAAAATCAGACAATTAAAGCTTAATTAGATGAAGCTTAGATTTTCTTAAAATGACTAGCATAAAAATATTCAAAGTTAGAATGATATCATAAATGAAAAAAATAAACTTTGAAATAAAAAATACTGAATAGAGTGATAAAAATATAAAATCAAACCTAAAAGTCACAGTCAAACGTTGTATAAACTAAAGTAAGTCAACTTAGGTCAAACTAGAGCAGCTTAGTTTAAAAAGCAAGAGAAATTCACTATAAAATTAAACATAAAAAATAAAAAAAAGTGTCACTAAAAGCATCCTTTTGTAATGTTTCGAGTATTAAAGAGAAGTTTCAACTCCTCTTGTAATGTTTCGAGTGACAAAAAGAAATTTCGAATGTTTCCTTCTGATTTAAAAATGTTTGAATGGGTCTTGGGGTCTAAAAAGGTTCGAATGACCCTTGGTAGGTTCAGATATTCGAATGGTTGAGTAGGTTCAAACGTTCTAATTAAATGAAGAACAAAAAGTTCGAGTAGTATGAACACAAGCTTCGGGTGTAATGAATACAACCATGGTACTTGGATTTTGACTTGAATTTGTTTTCCTCGACTTCTCTTGAAATCCTGATAACCTGTAAACAAGAAATATAAATTTATGTCAATTATCCAACAGAAAATTAGATCAAACACCAACAAATTCACATGAAATAATTAACACCAAACCACGTATGAACTTTCAATCTGTAAATCAACAAATTAGACAACCTAACTACGAAACTGACTCACAGATATTACACAAACTGAACCTATATATATATTAAAAAACCAAACTTAACATATCTTCATACAATCAAAAATATCAAGAAATCATGAAAAACAAGATCAAAAACCGCAAGAACAAACCAACACCAATGAAGATCGGTTTAGACCTGTAAATCAACAGAGTCTGAAATTTTTGGACTAAAAACATGGAGTATAGACCCACAAATATTGAAATTTCAGTTTTCTATAAATTTTCGAACTTTCAACTCTGTTTCGGAAGAAAACCTCAAATCAATAACTTTGATCATCAATTTCTCATTGTGTGTTTGAATTTGTTGGGAAAAGGATCCGTATAAACACTAAATAATCTTGCACAGGATCTTACAATAATCAAACTAACTTTCTTTATTAATCAAACTGAATTCACACATTACAATCTTGAAACAAGGTTCCTATTTATACTAGTGTAAAAGGTGCGAAGAAAGGTTGCAACTCTTCATGGAACCCTTTCACGAACGGTTATGTCTTTTCGAATAGACACACCTATTCGGTTTTAGCTAAGTGCTATTTGGTCCTTGCACTTTCTATAATTACATAATCACTAAAATACTTTAAACTATTTACATAATAAGTCCTATACTTATATACATGTTTTGTCATTATTTCCAACATTTCCCCCTAATGACAAAAACAGTAATTCCTTGAGCAATCTTACTCGGTGTTGATTCCTTCTTCTTCTTGTACATCTTCATCATCTTTAAAATCTTGTAAACTTGAACTTGCAAATAAGAGAGTTGGTTCTAAATCTTCTTCAATCAAATTCGTCTCTTCTAGTCTTTGAAATCTTCGAGTTCCTTCACGGCAATGTGAGGCATAATGTCCATATTTATTGCAGTTGTAGCATTTTATTTTGCTGAAATCTCTTGTGTATCTCTTCTCTTCATTATAATCCTTGAACGTGGGTTTTTCTTCTTTGTATTTTCCTTGCTTTTGACTGTTATAATGACGTTCACGGCCAGAATTGTTGTTGTGTGTCAACAAGAGTTTGTCTAGACTTTCGGCATGTTTGTTTGTTTGTTTTTTTTTTGAATTTCACCCTTTCTTCAAATGTTTTTAATCTTCCAATAGTCTCATACAGTGTCATTGTGTCCAGATATAAACTTTTCTGGTACAGAATTTAGAATTTTCCGCACAAGAGTTTGGTTATCAATTGTTGTTCCGAGGCTAGTCATCCTTGATATAATACTTGTCAATTTCGTGGTAAATGAATCAATAGACTCTTCTTCCTCCATTTGTAGTGCTTCAAATTCTGATCTAAGGGTTTGTAGTCTTGCCTTATGAACTTGATCTATACTGATATTTCTAATCTTCAATGTATCCCACATTTCTTTTGCAGTTTTGCAATTTGCCACTTGTAGTATTAGATTTTCAGGTAATGCTTGAAAGAGATCTGCAATCGTAGTTTTGTCTCTTTTATCATCTGGTTGAGTTTGAGGGGTAGGTTCAACCATATCCCAAAGACTATTTGCTTGTAGTATGGTTCTCATTCTAATGGACCATATGGTATAATTTGTTGATTTTAATAATGGACATTGAAACTTGATTACTTTTATCACCTTTTGGATTTTCTCCCATAATCTTTTTCTTACAAAAACTTTATACTTCGTAAAACTTTAAATTACTTTGAATCTTAAAAACCTTAAAAACTTAAAAACTTTAGATTTTCAACTTTTATTAAATCTAAATCTTGAAATGAAACTTAAAACTTAATAAACTTGTATGTGTGCCAATCCTTACACATACTCAAAACTTTAAAAAAAAAACATGTATACGTGTTATATCTTGCATATACTCAAAACCTTACAAAAAAACTCGTATGTGTGTCAAACCTTACACATGTAAACACTTAAAACTTGCATATGTGTTAAACCTCACATATACTAAATACCTTAAAAACTTGTATGTGTGTCAAACCCTACACATACCAAAAACTTACAAACTTGTATATGTGTTAAACCTCACATATACTAAAAACACTTATAAAACCACTTGTATGTGCTTCAATCCTCACATACACATAAAACTTAAAAACACTTGTAAAAAAACTTTTATAAGTTATGTTATATAATCTTAAAAATAATAATAAACTATAAGTTACGTTATAATTTATTTTTCCTGAAACCTAATTTTATTATAAGTTACATTATAATAAAATTAAATCTAAATGTTTGTCTAATTTTATTTTCTAAAAATAAAATTAAAACAAGGTAATTTAAACCTAACATTTTGTGTCTTGGGCTTTGATTAATTGATTGCATCTGAATGCAAAACACGGGTTGGGCTGCTTCTTTGCCTTGACCCGTCGTTTCTTTACTTCTCAGTGAAAAACGTTTCCTCCTTGAAACGGTGGGTCTCAACTCGTGTTCCTTTTGTGAATCGATGCCTCTGTCCATTAATCGTTGTTATGCGTGAAGCGTTGTAACCCTTTGATGAATCGATACAATGTCTCTTCTATAATCGCTCGAACTTCTTAATCGATTGGCTATGGTTTGCTAAACCTAAAAATCCCTTTCTGTTGCCTACTCCAAATCGGCGCCTACTGGTTATGGGTTTTGTGTGACGGTTGCGATGGTGGTTCTACGGTGGTTCTGTGTATGGACGGTTAGTGATTTGGTTCTATCCGTGGGTTTCTCCTACGGTGGTGGCACTTATTTTTGTGGACAATTCTACTATGGTGCCTCTGAAATCAGGTTCTATCTCTCTGATTTCTTGTTGCCTTCGATTTCAGTATGCTACTGTTGAATTCTATGGTTTACTATATCTATTGCTATATTTGCGATTGGGGCTTACTGTTCTTCTGATAAAATTTGTTGCTTTGAAATTTGCCTTCGGTTCTTATGGGTTTGCCTACTGATGGGAAAAAACTTGATGAATTGGTGCCGAACTGCCGAGTGTTTGTAGAACAAATCCTCTGTTTTGCCGCCCTTGGTACTGATGATGATTCCGTTTGAATCACCTTCTCGTGTAATTCGTTTGATCGGTAAATGATGAAATCCGAAAGGTTTGATTAAACGTGGTGCTCTGATACCAAATGTTGGGAAAAGGATCCGTATAAACACTAAATAAACTTGCACAGGATCTTACAATGATCAAACTAACTTTCTTTATTAATCAAACTGAATTCACACATTACAATCTTGAAATACGGTTCCTATTTATACTAGTCTAAGAGGTGCGAAGAAAGGTTGCAACTCTTCATGGAACCGTTTCACGAACGGTTATGTCTTTTCGAATAGACACACCTATTCGGTTTTAGCTAAGGGCTATTTGGTCCTTGCACTTTCTATAATTACATAATCAATACAATACTTTAAATTATTTACATAATAAGTCCTATACTTATATGTTTTGTCATTATTTCCAACAGAATTTAGCCTTTTAAATTTTCAGGAATGATTCAGTATATGAACATTTAGACTCGATCAAAACTTGAGCCTCTTGTTCCAATCCAATAAAAAACTTAAGAACACCAACAAGACTTCAAGAAAAAATCAGAATAACAATTCTATTACTCATTGATCGCTGTGAGTTAGAACTTCAAATTTCAAAAGGTAGCTTCAGTTCCTCTTGTTTATATTGAAATCATATCCAAAATTTAGATTAAACATACATCATGATTTTTATATGATTTTCTGAAAATCCCAATTTCCTTTAATTATGACGTTTTTAAGCTTGAATTCTTAAAATTTTTGAACTTTTCGCTTGATTTTCTTCAATGATCTAGACTAAAGCTCTGATACCAGTTGTTATTCGATGGATCGTGAATCTAACACGTTTGATACAAAATCTCAGAATTTTTTAAATCTCATTACTTTTATAATTCAAAACCCTAGCCTCCCCTTATACTTTTAAATCTCATTTACGTTACATTTGTCAGATTAACAAATTTTCCTTAAAAATAATGCAAATTATCTGATAAATAAAAATGTTGCATAATGCAAATCATTTGACAGAATGTAAATCACAGGAAAAATATATGCAAAACAAACGCCTCTTAGAATTTTTTTCATATGCTCCTAATCTTGACTTTAACCTATTTACACATTTAGTCTTTCAACATCTAAAACCTATTGTTTTAATCACTATATAATATTTCTAACAATTGATATCATGTGTATTTTTGAGTTGTATAGAAAGATAATCACTTTGATGGTTAAGTGTATATGAAAGGAGCAAAGAGAGAAAATGTTATATATGTACAGTTGATTTGCTGATGAGGAGGGTGCTCTACTCACTCACCCTTACTGATAGAATATGTGGAAACCCTTAATGGGTGTGTTGCATTCATCTCATATAAATAGATTACATATTTACAAAGGAGACCCCTACACTATACATTATTTAACACAACCCCCTCAGTCGCAGATGGAGGAGGACTAATGCTAAGACTGGACTTAAATTGTAAAAACAGCTGTGTAGGAAGACCTTTAGTGAAAATATCTGCTAACTGATGAGAGGAAGGCACATGCGACACACGCACTTGCCCCAAAGCAACACGTTCTCTTACAAAGTGTAAGTCAATTTCCACATGTTTGGTTCGTTGATGCTGAACTGGGTTATTAGCTAAATACATGGCACTTACATTATCACAAAAAACAACTGTGGCACGTGAAAGAGGTAGATGTAACTTAATCAAAAGATTACGAAGCCAGGCAGATTCGGCAACAACGTTAGCAATACCACGATATTCAGCTTCGGCACTTAAACGGGACACAACATGTTGGCGTTTAGAGGACCAAGACACAAGATTGTCACCTAGGAAGATGCAGAACCCAGAGGTGGACCGGCGTGTTTCAGGACAACCGGCCCAATCAGCGTCAGTGTAACATACCAAACAATTAACAGTGGATGGGCGGAGAAAAAGACCATGAGTAAGGGTACCCTTCACATACCGAAGAATGCGTTTGAGGGCATTCAGATGTGGTTGGCGAGGATCGTGCATATACAGACATATTTGCTGTACAGCATAAGCGATTTCCGGACGAGTGATCGTGAGGTACTGTAAAGCACCCGCAAGACTGCGATAGAGAGTCGGATCCTCGACTGGTTTGCCAGAGGAGGGTAGTTTAGACTTTGTCTCAGCCGGTGATGAGCAAGGATGACAAGTGTCCATGCCAGCACGAGAAATGATTTCTTGGGCAAAAACTGTCTGAGACAGAAAAAGGCCCGAAGAGGAGCGTATAGCGGAGACCCCTAGAAAGAAGGAGAGAGCGCCAAGGTCAGTCATTTTGAACTCAGACGAGAGACGAGAGATGACATTGTTGACCAGAGATTGGGAGGAAGCTGTCAGAATGATATCGTCTACATACAATAGAAGGTAGATTGTATCACGACCATGATGATAAACAAAGAGAGAACTGTCAGATTTACTTGAATGGAAGCCGAGAGAAGTGATGAAGACAGCGAATCGATGAAACCAGGCGCGGGGAGCCTGTTTGAGACCATACAGGGCTTTTCGAAGGCGACAAAATTGCTGTGGGAAGGAGGGATGAACATAGCCAGGAGGTTGTTTCATGTAGACTTCCTCCTATAATTCACCGTTGAGAAAAGCATTTTTAACATCAAGTTGATGAATCGGCCAGTTTAGGGAGAGGGCAATGCTTAGGACCATTCTGACAGTAACTGGTTTGACAACAGGGCTGAAAGTTTCGTCATAGTCAAAACCAGGCATTTGAGAAAAGCCTTGAGCCACCAGACGGCCCTTGTAACACTCAAGGCGACCCTGACTATCGAACTTATGGCGATATAACCAACGGCACCCAACAATGTTGACTTTTGGAGGAGGGGGAACAAGATCCCACGTATGATTGGAGAGAAGGGCAGACATTTCAGCGTCCATGGCTGCCTTCCAATTTGGATCACGAATTGCCTGAGCAGAGGACTTGGGAATTGGGGAAAGAGATTCAACGGCTGACAGATTCAAAATTTGGCGAGGTTTGAGACTGCCAGTACGCGATCGGGTCGTCATGGGATGAGTGGAGGTAGGAGCCGGAGGTGGGGAAGAAGTGACAGCTTCAGGTTGAATTGATTCTGAAGACCTGTGCGAAGAGTGAGGTTCGACAGACGAATGAGGTGGGTCATCGGCTGTAGGAGCATCACTAGAGGGAATGAGCGAGTCACTCGAGGTGGGTTCAGTAGAAGAATTATCTGAGGGAGTGGTGGATGCAATAGGTTCGTTAGTCATCACAGTGGATGTGGTGACGTCGTCAATGAAAGCATCATATGCAGAGGGAGAGGGTGGGGCATTGAATGAAGGATACGGAAAATGATCTTTATCAAAGATCACATGACGTGAGATAAGAATACGGTGGGTGACTAGGTCATAGCATCGATGACCCCGATGACAAGGGGAAGGCCCGAGGTATACACAAGCAGTAGAGCGAGGGGAAAGCTTGTTTGGGGCTGTAGAAGAGAGATTTGGATAGCAGAGGCAACCAAATACACACAAGTGTGTAAAGACCGGGAACGTGCCGTACAAGATCTCACAGGGAGTTTTGGAGTCCAGAGTACTAGTGGGAAGAATGTTCAGGAGATGAACAGACACGTTGAGAGCTTCGACCCAGAATTTTGGTAGAAGAGAGGCTTGAAACAGAAGAGTTCGGAGCACATTGTTGATTGTGCGAATGGCTCGTTCAGCTTTGCCATTTTGTTGTGACGTGTATGGACAAGAAAAGCGAACTTTAATGCCATGTTTTTGAAAAAGCTCAAGTAATTTACTGTTATTGAATTCACGTCCATTATCACACTGAAAAGATTGTATATCTGTTTTAAACTGATTTACAACATAAGCGCGAAAGGTAGTAAATACTTGAAAAACATCAGATTTCACACGCAATGGAAATACCCATAAAAAATAAGAATAATCATCCAAAAACATAATATAATATTTAAAACCACTCAAACTGGAAATAGGAGATGTCCACAAATCGGAATGAACCAGTTCAAAAATACGTGAAGTCTTAGTTGTTGACTTTGAAAAGGACAAACGACAATGTTTACCCAATTGACAAGCATGACACGTAGGTAACATTGCATTGGAACAAGAAATAAATTTACGAGAACGTAAAAAATTAAATGTAGAGCTGCCCGGATGACCAAGACGACGATGCCATACATCAGGAGAGAAGGAGACCATAGCAGTGGCAGAGGACACAGAAGGCGGAGAAGGCTCGAGGACAGGGTAAAGATCACCAGTACTGTCAGAGCGATGAAGAAGGCGCCCTGTATCAAGATCCTTTATGGAGAAACCAAAAGGATCAAATTCAATAGAAACCCAGTTATCAAGAGTGAACTTACGCACAGAAATGAGATTCTTAACCATTTGATCAGAAACAAGTACATTTTTCAGTGCCAATTTATTTTGTGATAATGGAATAAATGTATCACCAATGTAAGAAACCGGAAGTAAAGCACCATTACCAACCATGATTACTTTTGACTTACCACAAGGTTTAAGAGAAAGTAGATTACCTTGGTTGAATGACATGTGGGAGCTTGCACCAGTGTCCATATAGTAGTTGTTATCCTGATGCTGTTGTGGCGGCTGAGCGGACATTGAACTGAAGAGAGCTGCGAGATCTATGAACTGGGGTGGAGCTGCATTGGCAGGAGGGACTGGAGGAGGCGCAGCATAGAGTGCCGATGGAGTGTGAGTCCCGGCATGAGTTGGTGTGGAAGACACCAGCTGACGATAGTTTCCTCCAAACTGAGAAGCCTGAGATTGCTGATGTAATGCATTCTGAAGAAGCTGAAGAAGTTGATTGTTGAATGCCGGTGGGGCACTTGATTGACCTGTAACAGAAGTAGTGCTGTTAAAAGACCCCCCTCCCGTGTTACCCTTAGATGTAACCCGTCCCGTGTTTCTGTTTCCCCGATTATTTTTATTTTTCCCTTTGCCATTATTATTAGTGCTAGACGAGGAATAAAGGGCAGTGGTAAGGGAAGGTGAAGATTCAAGGGTAGATTCGGGTTGGTCTTCACGGGACTCATGTAGGAGTAACATGTTTTTGGCTTCAAGAAAAGAGGGAAAGGGTTTGGTGTGTGTGATGACATCAATTAAGCTTTGATAGGATGATGGTAAATTCTGTAGAATTTGCAAGACAAGATCCTGATCAGTGATTTTAGTGTCAACATCAGCAAGGGAGTCATCAATGTCTTTTAAAGTGTGACAGTAATCAGTAATAGAAAGAGCTCCCTTTTTGGTGTTTCGAAAGAGGGTTTGAAGTTGTAGGCTACGGGATAATTTATTGTTTAAGAAATGAGCATCCAAGGCTTCCCAAAGGTGGTGTGCAGTGCAGTTATCGTTTGTGATGAGATTAAGTAAATTTGGTTCACATGTAGATTAGAACCATGATTTAATGCGAGAATCAATGGCCTCCCAATCCTCATCATCAACACTTGTTGGTTGGGATTTCCCAGTAATATGACCCATGACTTTTGCCCCTTTACACACATCAGTAAAAATACGTCGCCATAGTTTATAGCGAGACCCATTAGTTGTTAATTTGAAACTGAACTGAGGGTAGACATTACCGATAGCAAAAACAAGTTGGGAAGCGGTTGGGTTGGTTTGTGATGGATTATTGCCAGTCATGACTAATAATAATAGTACTCACGAAAAATAAATATAATCGTAAAGAAAAGAAAAATGGAACGTGCTCACCGAGGATAATGCCGAGAGGAGTAGGCGGACAGCCGCAGCGGTGATTGCCCTAGTGTAGATGATGCAGTAACCGAGGACCAAGAGAAGTAAAGACGGCGGCCCTAGGGTTTGTGATGCGGCGGCTGCCCTAGGGTTTGCTGTGATGCGGCTAATGAGCAAACAAACCAGAGGTGGAGCGGTGGCAGACGGCTGCAGCAACAGCGGCAACAAGCGGCGCAGGCAGGCAATCGCAAGCAGCAATCGGCGGTGCAGGCAGGCAATCGCAAGCAGATCAGCGGCACAGGCAGGCAATCGGCGGTGCAGTAGATCGGCGGCGGATGGCGGGCGTCGACTGTGTAGCAGCAGATCTGGAGCGGCGGCGCACAGGCAGGGGCGCAGATGCGGCGGGCGGCAGATCTGAAGCTTGGCGGCGGCTAGGGTTTTCAGAGTTTCCAGGTGATCGGCGCAATGGAGGGAGCCGAGAAGGTGAGCAGCGACGCTGGATCTGTTGGTCGGCGCAGGAGGAGAGCCGAGAAGGGTGAGCAGCGGCGCTGGTCGGCTAGGGTTTGGACCAAGAGCAGCAACGGCGAGACGGCAGCAGGCGCTGCAAGACGGTGGCGCTGCAGTGTTGGGGTGGCGGAAGCGGTGGTAGGGCGGCAGCCGGAGGTCAGTGACCGGAAAAAAATAACCCTAATATTTTAGGGTTAGGGTTAGGCTTGATACCATGATAGAATATGTGGAAACCCTTAATGGGTGTGTTGCATTCATCTCATATAAATAGATTGCATATTTACAAAGGAGACCCCTACACTGTACATTATTTAACACTTACAACCAGACCCAACTTGAAGCCCATAAATTTCAGGCAAACCGTTGCAGCCAGCAACCTCACCACTGAGCTGTGAAAAATCACTCCAATAAACACAAAGTGGCAACGATTTCAAGCCTAAAAGAAACACCGGAGAAACGAGTGGATAGATACGAACACCCCCTGATGTGCAAAGAACAACAACAAACACAATAAGGAACCATGATAGCCATCACAAGTACTAGGCTCGAGCTCGAGCTCGGCTCGATTAAAAGTACTAGGCTCGAGCTCTGTATGTAAAGCTCGAGCGCGGCTCGTGATAGTTTTTCAAGCTCGGGCTCGGTTTGGGCTCGACTCGTTTATTATATATTTTAATTTTTTAATTAATATTTATATAATCTTTTATATATTATATATAACTTTTTATTTTTATTTATTTAATCTATATATTATATATTTTTTAATTTAAAAATATATTTATATATAGGATCGTTTAGGCTCACGAGATCGATATGTGAAGCTCGGGCTCAAGCTCGTTTATTAATGAGTTCGACTTGAGGCTCGAGCTCGTTTAACTCGAGCTTTTAACGAGTCGAGCTCGATTAGCTCACGAGTACCTCGACTCGTTTGCACACCTTCACAACTACCACCACAGGAACTTTAGCTTGGAAAACTTGACCCGAATTGAACTTTAGTTGCACCAACAACTTCCATCCCTGCTAAATGATAACCTGATCCATTGAAGAAGTATGTCGCCGAATAACAAATAGCTTATGGACAACTGCACCGTAACTCTCAATCCAATTTAAACCCTTTGACACGGTTGGAAATCCAATGACATGAAGAAAGCAAAATATCAAAGTCTGAAATTTATTTGTATCCCATCCCACAAGGCAAGAAGCACGGAACAACCCAAAAGAACTATGAAACATAAACCTCTACGAGTGTTAAACGCATGCACAAAACATTGAGCTAAATGTGCCACTCCTGTGCATCAAGACAGACCACACACCTGTGTAACAACACTTAACATAACTGTCCAATGAAGACCATCCAATGTCAAATCTACTCCTGAACGAGTGAACCAGTACAACGAATTCTACGCAACACCTAAACAAACAGTCTCTATGGCTCTAGCACCAGCTAGCCCACGAAGAGCAAAATTCCTTGGATCGATTTGCTAACCACTGAAAACATCGAAGCTGTATTTCAATAACCATGTCCAAATACGTACACTTTTCTTAGGAAAATTAACCATCCCTCCGCATTCAAGCAATTTTGAGATTGAACCACTATTAAACTTACTTAAACCCCACCATCTAAAAATCTAATTTCATAACCCTGAAACCTCATTGCAAAGAACCAAATTATCGTCAGTTGACTCCACATCATTCCCGCATCTAGGACATAAAGTTGAATGAAGATCAATGCACATACATGTTATTCTTGTTTAAACGAACCGGAATCCTGCCCAATCTAATAAGCCTCCAAATGAAGACTCAAACTTTCCTTGGTACCACTTTGTCTCAATCCCTAGCTTCCTAAAGTTTTGATACTCTTCTTCAATAATATCTTTAAGGGCGTTTGATCGTGGAATTGTTTAGGTTTAGATTTATTTTTCATGTGACGAGAGTGTTATTTTTTTATTGGAAAAGAGTTGAGAATTGAGTTTATTGGAATTTTCATTTCTCTCATTTTCTTATTTTATGAACATGAAAAGAATAAAAAACACAGAAATGGAATAAGGTTTTATAATTTTTCATTCATTCTTTATGCATATCAATGTTTGATTGTGTGTGACTATCACCGATTAAACTAACTTGTAGAACTAGACAATTTCATTTTCTACAACGTCACGTACCAAATGTCCCACAAGTCCTTTCACCGAAAAACCCCTCCATCCCCTAGGATCCACATCCACTTATCCAGGGATGAGGGCTATTCCCAAAATCTTCTGATCCGTTGGGTCCAAACGATTTTAGGCCAATTAGTCTTATTGGTTGTGTTTATAAAATCATTGCAAAAATCCTAGCTTTGAGACTTAAGAAGGTGATCTGTAGTGTTATAAGCTCGGAACAATCAGCTTATATATATTAAAGGACGGCAGATTTTAGACGGTTCGTTGATTCTTAATGAGGTGTGCAGCTGGATTAAAAAACTAAGAATCAAGCTCTTCTTTTTAAAATTGATTTTGAGAAGGCATTTGATTCCATTTCGTGGTCATACCTTGACAATATCATGGAACAAATGAATTTTGGTCAAAAATGGAGGAAATGGATTTTGGGTTGTCTACATCCAGGCAGATCTTCAGTTCTTGTGAATGGCTCTCCGTCAACTGAATTCCCATTATCAAGAGGTTTAAGGCAAGGTGATCCGCTCTCACCTTTTCTATTCATACTTGGGATGGAGGGACTACATATCGCTCTTTTGGAAGCTCATGAAAAAGATATCTTTGAAGGAATTGTTCTCCCCAATGGTGGTCCTACATTATCCCATCTTATGTTTGCCGATGATGTTACTTTTATTGGCAAGTGGTCTATTCCGAATGCTATCAATCTCACGAGAATTCTCAAATGCTTTCACTTGGCTTTGGGACTAAAGGTGAATTACTATAAAAGTAAAGTTTTTGGTGTGGGCGTAAATGAGAATGAAGTTAAAGATTTAGCTTTATTTCTTAAGTGTGAAGCTTCAAAGTTACCTTTCACCTATTTAGGATTGCGGTTGGAGCCAATATGAATCGGGTCACTTCTTGGCATTCGGTTGTTGAAAAAGTTAAAAACCGATTATCAAGATGGAAAGCAAGGACATTATCATTTGGGGGAAGAGTCACTCTTTGTAAGTCGGTTTTAGGAAGCTTACTGTTATATCATTTCTCCCTTTTTAGAGCTCTGATTGATATGTGCAAAATTATACATGTTTTTTGTATCATTTTACCTCCAATTTATGTGGTTTTCAGACCGAAACGCGTGAAAAAGATACTGAGTTCATTAATATGTTTGGTCCGCAGGTCAGAAGCCATTAAATCAACATGGGAACAAAATTCAAGGCTAAAATGACGAGATTTTATGATCCAGCCATCTCCCGTGATCGAAAGCAAAATCTGGCGAAAAGTGAATCTGCACGCCCGCGTAAGACTCTCCACGCACCTATGTGGCTAAGTCCAGTTGAGCATCCACGCACCCGCGTAGAACATCCCACGCGCCCGCGTGTCCATTTTCAGTCACAGCATTCCACGCACCCGCGTAACTTACCCACGCAGGGGCGTACACTAGGTTAAAGCCACGCACCCGCGTGACTTTCCCCTACACGCCCGCGTGCCGGGCCGAGCCCATCAGAATTCGTTTTTAAAACCTAGCAGGCGGCAGTTGCATGGCAGAATCGATTGGAGGCGAATTTCATACGACTTTTAGGGATCTTCCTCTCGGTTTTTCAGTAGTAATCATAGTTAATCATAGTTGTAGCCAAAAGTTTCATACTTCTTCGATTTTACAAGCATTCGGGGCGATTCCAGCATCGATTTGTGCGATTCAGACACGACTTAGGGCGATTTCAGAGCTTTCTTTCATCTTTCACGTATTTTAATCATAGTTTAGCTAAAGTTTTCGAATTTCTTGGATTATAAGCATTCGGTTCAAGTTTTGGAGTTTAAATTTTGCACGGGTAGCTACGGATTTGGTACATTCGTTCCTTAAACCTTCTGATTTTATAATGGTTTTCATTAATTTGAGTTGAATTTTGGGTCTTAGCATGATTAGTGAGTAGTTTTCTTGTCCACCCGCTTGGGATGATGATTTCTATGTATTAATTGGTAAATTGTTGGATTGATTGATGGATTTTGGTTTATAGTTGTTGGATTCTTGATTATTTCATATTTTCTTGTTAAAAATCAGATTTTTATTAATCTTTTAGCATTGTTTTGCGATAATAAAGTGTTAATTAAATCTGCGTTTTAAAAAGAAAGAGGCTTTAAATGAAAATTTAATAGTCAATTATCTCTTCTAGGCATTGTGTTGCGATAATGATCTGATAGATGATTGTTAATCTAGAATTTTATGTGTTTGTTGGTTCTTATGCATTGTGTTGCGATAATAGGGTTGACAAATCATAAAGTTTGATTTTTAAAGTGACAAAGTCAATTTGTTGGATTTCGGTGTTAATCAATTATCTTTATGCATTGTGTTGCGATTATAAGATTAATTGGTTAATATTGGAGTTTTGACGAGTTGTTTTGTTTCCCTCACGTGGTTATCAAGATTTAATATTTTAACTTGAAGTAATTAAATTATCGGTAAATTAAATCAAAATCCGCGCTTAATTGAATTTATAATTGGTTATCAACCAATTTGTCTTTAATCAATCAATTCAATCCATCGCCAATTAATTATAGTTTTCTAATTCCAAGTGGGTGACGCTTTCGTAATATAAGAGTTTCGTAAAATTTATCATCGTTCTTTACTTGCTTTAAGTTAGTTTGATTTGATTTTGCTTTAGTTAGTTTCGTTCGTATAATTTAGTTGTCCTTACTTGCTTGCCTTAGTTGTTTAGTTTAATTCGTGTTTGCTAGAATTGGTTTTTATTTAATTTGAAAAATCCAAAAATATTAGTTTAGCTTTTTATTCTGGTGTTACTTAGTTTGCTTAGTTTGCTTCGGTTATTCGGTTAATTAATTTTAATTATTGCCTCTAGTTGATAACTTTCTCAAAACGTCTAAAATAGCTAAATATTGGTTTAGGTTGTAGTATTTGAGTCTCCGATCTTTATTCCGTTCCCTGAGTTCGATAAATCCTGGGTGATTCTTAAAGCTATATTGCACACGATTGGTACACTGTCAGTTGTGTAATTTATACTTTGGGTTCATTTAGTTATTAAAACCTGAGGTGTGTTTTGCACGCGTCACCGATCAAAGTAATTGAAACACTTGAGAGTCTTAGAAGAAAGTTTCTTTGGGGAACAAAAGATGATGGCTCATCCAAAATTTGTTGGGTTGAATGGAATAAAACTATTGCACCAAAAGCTATTGGTGGTCTTGGAATTAGTTCACTCAAAGCTGCGAATATCTCCCTGTTATGCAAATGGTGGTGGAGATTCAAAAAGGAAAAAGAAGCTTTATGGTCAAAGGTAATTTTTGCTATCCATGGGAAATCCGGGAGGAATGCTCTTAACATGGCTAATCCAAAACTAAACGGGGTGTGGTTCAACATAATCAAATCAGGTTCGTCTCTTCTATCCCTGGATCTTGATATTGATGACTTGTTTATTAAAAAGGTTGGCAATGGTGTTGACACTTATTTCTGGCTGGATCGTTGGCTCGGTTCTAGACCGTTGAGTCACGTTTTTCCTGATCTCTTTTCTTTATCTACTCGGCAACTGATATTGTCTCTCAATGGGGGTATGTGGACATTGATGGTACTATGAAGTGGGTCTGGCCTACTCACTTTTCCTATCTTTCTAGAATTGCTGCAACTCAATTTGAGATGCTAAAAATCTCACTTCAGACATTCAAATTATCGAATGCCTGGGACTCTTGGAGCTGGAATGGTGATCCTTCAGGCATGTATATTGTTAAATCGTTTAGAAATACGTTGGAGGGTATTTTTGCAAATTCTATACTTGGAATAACTGGTTACCATCAAAGGTTAATTTCTTTGTATGGAGACTATTATTACATAGGCTTCCAACTAAGCCTTGTTTGGCGACCAGAGGAGTGTACATTCCTATTTTGTCTTGTCTGTTATGTGAAGTTGATACGGAAAGCATTGATCATGTTTTTTATTTGTGTCCGTTATCCTCAAAGGTTTGGGAATGATTTTTGAGATGGTGTGGAATTACTGTGGCTAAGCATTCATCGGTTGATTTATTTATCAACTCTGCTATCACTTTGGGGATCTCTAAAAAGGGAAGGAAATTTCTAAAAGCTGCGGTGGGATGTATTCTATGGTGTATTTGGAAAGCAAGGAACAAGGTGGTATTCAACGGGGCCAAATTCAGTACTTCGTTAGTTGAAGATGAGATACAATCAATTCTTTTTTTGTGGATGAAGTATAGAGCCAAGATGTATTCTCTTAATTGGATTGAATGGTGTTGTAATCCTCTAAAGTTGAAATTCAGTTGGATAAATGTAATCTGTACTTGTACTTGGGTTCTAGTGACTTGCTAGAATTTATACTTAATATAATTCTGTGGATCTGCGGTTTGGGTGATGGCCAGGCCGAAGCTCTGCCTTGCATCCTTTTGCTGTTCTATAAAAAAAAAAAATTCCAGGGATGAGGCCACGTTACAGCCTATGGGGTCATGGGACACCATGGAATTTGAAAAAAATTTATTAGCTATTATATAACAAAATCTAGACCCCAAACTTTTAAGCAACTTGAACCCATGAATCCTAGACTTCATGTTCATCCGCCTCCATTTCTATTCCTACAGATTCTATTCCTTTCAGAATTTCATTTCTTTACAGATTCAATTTTAGGAATAAACATTCTGCGAACCAACGCCGCCTAAGGCTCAAACTATCTTCTCAAGTTTGTGGTTTTGCTCTGCTACCAGCAACCTTTGCCTCCTTGTGACTCTCCCCAATTACCGCTCTTATCAAGAAATGCATTTACGAGACGATGACATGTAACTCTTCAGCCATTGTCCCTTCATGAGTTTTTGAATTTTTTTAATTGATTAAAAATTTTCATTAGTTTTCAATTCAATTTTTAAAAAAATATTTTCAGATTTATTTCCCCTCTAAAAAATAAATGAATTTTAGTAACAAACATTCTAACTATGATTTTGAAATTTTGAAAACTTCTTGTTATCATTTAAATTTGAAAATTGTTGAGAAAAAGTTAGAGTTGTTTTCAACATTTTAGTATTAAATTTTGGAAATGAAAAATTTTATGAAAATGAAATTTCTTTTTAAAAAATAAACATATTCTCATAAAAACCTTGTTTTCATTATAAAATGAAACCCAAAAATACCTCTTTTTTCATTGAATCATGACTAATTTTATAAGTTTTTACTTGATGAAGAAATGAAAATCCAATCGGAAGAGAAGTTGGTAAGAATTGAAGAGACAAACAGTGAAACAGAGGAACTCACGAAATAAATTTTGAAAAGAAAAACTTTGATCTATATATGTACTTGACTTGACCTTTTGTACTCATGACGTCACCATCACATGTGCACAAGTTCTCTATTCATTGTGTATATGTATTGATTTTTATGTTTTAGTTTTTACTGATATGGGTGTTTCTTAAAACATTGTTTCATTATCACTTGACTGTACACCTTCAATCCTTCAATCTGTTAACTTCAACTGTTGTTCGTCTTGAATTTAAGAGTAAATTACATAACTCGTCATGCGGTTTATAGTGAATTATAGTTTTAATCCTTCGTAGATTTTTAATAAACCAATAGTCCCTAAAATTGAAGGTCCCTGATGTCATTAAATCTACAGGAGTCAGTTATATCATTTAAAATGATTATTATACCCTTTTGAAATTACCTTTTTGTCCCTAAAGCTATTATTTGTTTATTATTATTATTATTATTATTATTATTATTATTATTATTATTATTATTATTATTATTATTATTATTATTATTATTATTATTATTATTATTATTATTAGGGTTAAAGTTGTAGAATAGTTGTGTACTTTTTAAAATGTATCGATATGGTACGTGTACTATGTTAATTATTCATATTACACGTGTACTTTCGGAATCGTTCAAATTTGATACGTGTACTACATTTTTTCATACCAATATGATACCTTTGGTAACCGATTACTGGCTGAACCTGTTAAGAGTGAAATTTTTCTTTTTATTATTGTTCAAATTTCCATAATTGAAGCATCAAATACACTTTCTCGTCCTTGTGATAACCTGATAGGAGAAATCACAATGCACAGCCAACTTCAAACACCTACAGACCTCTATAGAAATCTCCAATGACGATCTCCACCGTCCAGATCGAAGAACTATGTGTTGCGAAACTTCTCCTCAAATTTTAAATAGATCCAATGGTGAACAAGTTCGTACCGACGATTCTCCCATAACTGCGCAAAGCTAGACGAAATAACCGGTCATAAAAAGTAAAGGTATCATATTAACAATATAAAAAGTACACGTACTATATCGATACACCTTAAAAAGTACACTGCTATTGTACGACTTTAGCCCTTATTATTATATACTTCTTGTACATTTAAGTAATTGGGACCTACTTTTTCGACTAATATATCGAATTTATATATATTAATTATGCATTTAAAAGGTAGTTATTATTTATTATTATTTTGATTTTTTCAAATAATACTTTCAGGTCTTTAATTCACGTCTTTAATTCACGTCAAGACCTGATTGATTGGGTACAACAAGTAGGACGTTCTAATGGTTACGTCATTGTCATCAATAGATCCCGAAGTAATTCAAGTGTTTTATTTAAAGTAATTCAAATGTTTTATTTAAATGTGATCGTGGTGGCATTTATAAAAGTAAAAAAATTTCTACAAGAAACACTGGTAGCAAAAAAATAAGGGTGCGTTTAGTTTATGAAAACTTTTAAAATTTCCATCTCACTTTTCAATGAAAATGAAAACTTGTTTACTTAACAACAATTTCATAATTTTTCATTTCACTTTTTAAAATACTACTTTTCATATTCTCTCTCTTACTTATCTATTACTTACCCTATATTTTTTATAATACTCTCTTTCTCTCTCTTACTTTTCTATTACCAAACCTATTTTTCTTATTTTATAATCACCCATATTATTTTTCTTAAAACAAAAACTTCATCATCTAAACAAGATTTCACTTTTCATAGATCCCTTGTTTTTTTCTAAAAATATAACTTGAAAACTGAAATTGAAAACCAACTAGTTTTCGTGAACTAAACGCAACCTAAATTGTCCCTTTAGCATTGAAGGAAAATGTTTGATGTCGGATAATCGTTGGATATTGCTAGTGATATGTGAAACACATAATCATGAGCCTGCTTTATATATGGAAGGTCATCCATATGCAAAAAGATTATCTAACTGAAAGTCAAGAAGTGAAAAGGTTGTCTTCGAATAATGTGAAACCACGAGAAATCTTATATACGCTAAAGCAGGAGGATACACGATGCTTTATATTGCGTATGAATGGAAACATATTAGATACGATTGTGCGACTGCATGGGAGACGCCATATATTGATCGGATAAAAGCTTTCGATCAATCAATATTCGATCAATCAATTTGCTCTACTGGTACTAAAGAAAATGTAATATTAGAATGATTAGATGTGTGAAACATAACATTCTCAACTATTTTATTTTTTCTTATTATGTTTCGTTAGCATGTTGACGTACAAATTTTAATTATATCAATAAGAATAAGTCAAGCACAATAATGTTTATGATTTTGTATAAAACAATATATAAGTAAAATCCATATGTACAAGAAAATTTCAAAAAAGTTAAAATTTTTAGTTTCAATACGTGAATCGTTATTTGATTTTTATCTACGTTTCGATATAAAAAAATATAAAAGGTAATTATTAAATAAATTTTTTTTAATATTACGATGTTAGTTATTATAAAAAACTGTGTAAAGTAATTATTAAATAAGTAATATTTAATAATATAAAGTTAATTATTCGAAGATAATAAAAAATAATTATTAAATAATAAAAATATAAAAACTAAATAAATAATTATTTTTTTTGTCACAAACCAAATCTTCCAAAACTATATTCCTGCTCACTACATGATCAATAATAAAAAATAATTATTAAATAAAAAAATGTAAAAACTAAATAAACAATTATTTAATTATTAATTAGGTGTGAAAAGATGATGCATTTAGCACTTTTTAGTGTAAATAGAAACACTCTTAAAATGACTATTATACCCTTATGAAAATTACCTTTTTGTCCCTTAAACTATTATTATAATAATTATATATATATATATATATATATATATATATATATATATATATATATATATATATATATATATATATATATATATATGATTGGATTCACATGAGAACCCCTCATTACCGTGAGAACGTGAGAACCACTCTAAAATTTGTGCATCCACTGTATAAAATTGTGCATTTGATACTAAATTTAAATGTTTTCGATATATTTATGCATTTAATGTAAAAATTTACGCATCTCATGCTATAATTTATCCATTTTATGTACGAATTGTGCACTTAAGAAAATTTGTGCATTTGATGTTCAAATTTGTGCATTTAGTTTATAATTTTTAATGAATGTAATTTTTGAATGTAATTTTAGTGTTAGATTATGATATTTATTAATATTTAAGACTAATAATGGTTTTAAGTAAAACTTTTAATTTTTAAATTTGTGCATTTGATGTACAAATTTGTGCATTTGATGTACAAATTTGTGCATTTTGGAGTGGTTCTCACGTTCTCACGGTAACGAGCGTTCTTACCGGAACCCAACCCTATATATATATATATATATATATATATATATATATATATATATATATATATATATATATATATATATATATATATAGAGAGAGAGAGAGAGAGAGAGAGAGAGAGAGAGAGAGAGTCGGTTTCAAAAAAGTACATCTTGAAATCAAGTGCACCAGAATATACCAACCTTAAAAAACTTTTTAAAAATTTTTTTCC
This sequence comes from Centrapalus pauciflorus, assembly GCA_020465985.1. NCBI lineage: Eukaryota > Viridiplantae > Streptophyta > Magnoliopsida > Asterales > Asteraceae > Centrapalus > Centrapalus pauciflorus. The sequence goes on from JAANYP010003748.1 coordinate 169,395, forward strand.
TCATAATCATGTTTAATTTAATGTCATACGGATGATATATGAATTTCACATACATTCACACTTTCTGTGTCATTAAAAATTATGTAAATGCTCAATGCATATTTATGTGAATGGTCATTCACACCATTCACTGACCATTCATGTAACAACCCGTAATTTATTAAATATAAATTACAGCATCAGACTTTTGATAATAAAGCAATTTTATCCAAATATTAGTAATTAACTGAAAACATGAATCTTATATAGTTAATTATATTAAGTTATAATTTAATTATGAAAAGTTGCCCAAAAATTAGCTGAAATAAAATTAATAATTAAAATTCAGCTAAATGACAAATTAAAGACTGAAAATGACGAAACGGACTAAAATGAATAAAAATATGACTAAAAGTCAATTATAGCAATCTAGAATTTCTTTGCTATTATTTGCATTTGAAATGCAAATCGGATTGTTGGGAAATAAAGTTGGTCAATTCCGGAAAATTCAGTAGAAAATCTGATTTTTCCCTATTTTCCCTATAAATATGACCTCCCCTCCTCATTTCTTAGGTTTGGAAATCTAAGAACTCTCTTCTCCTTCTCTCTCTAAGTTTACATCTCTCTAGCTTTTCTCCTAATCGAACCGTCGGATTCTCGTGATTCATACGCCATCGGATAGAGATCGTCGAGCTCTTCACGAATCTACCATTACATGTTTGATTTCGTCCGGATTTGAGGTAAGATCGACCCCTTTTTCTGTCTTTTTGGTTCGGTTTTGAAAGAGCAATTTCGAGTTTGCTCATTTTCCCTCTATTTGAAGCTGATTTGCCCCCGTTTAGGACCTGTTTTTGCTTGGAAATCATCCATAGTCGAAGGTTATAGCTTGGACGAAGGTTAGTAACCATTTCTCTATCATTTATGCTCATATTTAGTTGTTAAAACCTGGAAAACCGATGAACAAGATGAACAGATTCGTGAGATTCATACCTAGACTCGAATTGTGTGTGTCTCGAATCTAAACACCTAGACTCGAGGGTGTATGAGTTCGAATCTAAGCAAGGTCTTCGAATCTAGGTGGTCTTCGAATCTAGGTGGTCTTCGAATCTAGGTGTGCTTCGAATCTGCTCCTTGTCTCGAGTTTGTGCCATTCTCGAATCTAAGCAAGTAGATTCGAAAGAATCTGGTTCGAATCTAGCCTCCTTAATTCGAATCTGAGTTTGTTCCTGGCCAAAGTTAAATTCCTAAAATCAGATTAAGTGATTAATCAACCTATTGTAATTAAAAGTATAATATGATTATGATAAAACTCACAAGTTCAAGTTGCATATCTATTTTAAGCACAAACAAATTAACCGACTCTGTATGAATCTTTAGAATGTGTATGACATGTTACACCTTGCTAGAAATACGATTGGCTTTGTTTCAAGGCCACACATCTGTAATTAGATGGATCGTATTAATCTGATAAGAATAGACTCACCTTGGGACGATAGGAACTACCTCAGACTCGATAACCAGTAATGACAATAACCTGAATATATATAACTAGGGTTGTATAGATTATGATACAGACTTGACATTAATATGCCAGACTTGAAACTGAACTGCAGGAGACCGTCGATTTGACAGAGTAAACTGAACCGCTTAATTCGTTAAGCATTATCTGACTACGGACCACTGTGAGTGACAGATTTCATTAATTACATGCATATGTTTCGATACTTATTGGTGAATGTCATCGACTGTATGGAAACTTCCGTTTGTTGCTGCATGTTTTCTTTTATACTTTATTGTATCATAGAAGCGTACTTTTGACATTACTGAAGCTAGACACTTGAATTGCCTTGATTGCATGTTCACTTTTACATTTCATGAAAATGCTTACTGCTTACTTGACTGTTTATATACTTGCCGTTGCATACTGCATCATCCGATAGGACCGAATGCGAGATCTCCATTCACAGGAGGGAATTCTGCAGATTCCTTTCCTATATGACTTGTTTCCATACACTTCCCGTAGGGCTTCGGCTCTACATAGGGGAAAACAAACTGGGTTGTCTCCCAACCTTTTGCTGTCTCAGGACGTAGTGACTTGCCGGCAGGAGCTGATAGTATGGCATGTGTGTGGTAACTAATGGAACTCTGTTAACTCACTAAGCATTGTTAGCTTACTCTGTCATGACAATTCTTTTTCAGGAAAAGCTGACAAAGGCAAGATCATAGCAGGTAGTTCGTCCCAGGCTAAGTGAATCTGGATTTTGATGAATAGCAGACCTTTGGACTTTTGATGATGCCTATTTTGTAAGATGATGCGGTCTCGGGTAGCTTGTTCAGTCTTCCGCACTCTGATTGAAGATTTAGAAGCTAGTTAGACCACCATTTGATTTTAATATTGTTGTAATTAAGTATTCTTGCTGTGGGACCTGTGGTATCAAACAATTATTATTACTTAATCAAATGAATTATTATGACGTGTACTGTTTGTGGTAATTGGATGTTACAAAGTTGGTATCAGAGCAGCAGTTTAATCATCGGATTGGCCACCCGATACTTAAACTACTGGTATGGTATGGACTATGTGACTCTGAATTCCCGAACAAGTCACCGAGACCTAGGGTAACCTAATTAGTAAAGGACTACCCACACAACTTGACCTAAGATAGGCAGACGATGACTGATAGGATGGGGGAGGGATTGACTGCTTGATACTGACTTGACTTTGACTTGACTCTGTGCCAGCCTGACTGACTGCTTTCATATCTATTAACTTAGATGTGATTATCTGACGTAGGTATTATGACTCGAACTATGCTTAATTGAATCAGGAAATAATAGTTATTTCCTTTATATTTTCAGCCAATGGCTGATAAGAATCCAAATGTTGTTGCTACCTCGACTGTTGGTAAAGCTGCTGATGCTGCAGCTGATCAACGCAAAGAATCTGTTCATGTAGAGGATTTAGGCACTGCCCCTGAAAATACTGCTAATGACTCAAGCAGTACTGCTATGCTTGTGCCTCCCCAGCAGGCTCAATTATTTGATCTCATTCACAAGCTGAATGATGAAAATCGTAGACAAATTCAGCTGATGATGGATAGGAATCGACTGCAGACTGATATGTCGGTTGAGGACCGATTTAAGGAAATTAAGGACTTGCTGACTAAGGGTAAAGCGGTTGTGCTAACTGACGAAGAAATCCAGCGTGAAATTGACTTTAAGCGCCGTGAAGAAGAACTTAGGTTGCGAGAACTTAGGTTACGGGAGTTAGAATTGAAGTATAGGGAAGAAATGTTAGCAAAACCCAAGAAGAATCGAAAAAGGAAACTTAGGCATGAGCCCTCTGAGGGACGTCAAAGGGATCTTTTTGTGAATTCTGGCAGACCGGGAAGTGATATGGAAGTAGTTGAAGTTGCTAAGGTAGGAGAACTTGAAATCTATCCGGAGCGAGCGACTCTTTTTATTGCCAAGTCTAGCAAGAAAGAAAAATCTGAAAAATCGGAAAGGGAGAGTGAAAGTTTAAGGCAGGGAGATAAGCAGCCTTTTAAAAAGGCTAAAATCTTATGCTACGTCAAGATCTGCTTGTCCTCGCTGCAGGCAGATTCATAAAGGAAAATGTGATCCGGAGTTCGTGAGGTGCTACTGTTGTAGGCAGAAAGGTCATGACAGGTCAGAATGTCCCAAGCGCAATGAGGCTTGTCGTAACTGCATCACGTTCGGGCACCATGCTAAAGACTGTACTCGGCCGCGATTTGTTCCACCGCCTGCATTTTCACCCCGGCAATCGTTCAAGGGTTCTTCTGCTCCGAGGAATCAACCAAGATCTTTCCAGATGACAGCCGTTGAGGCAAAAGAGACTGCTGATGTCGTCATGGGTACATTTCTTGTTAACTCTATGCCTGCTCTAATCTGTCATATGTGTCTGAAAAGTTTGCTAAACTGTTTGATTTTGCCCCAATAATGCTATCTGTACCGTTAAATATAGAAACTGAGAGTTCGAGTTTTGTGACTATTAGTAGAATCTTTCGTTCTTGTAAGCTAGTGATTGATGACCTTTCCTCAGGCTTTGACCTGATACCGATGTGGATTAGAGAATTCGATATTATTATAGGAATGGACAGGCTCATGACGAGCAATGCTGAAATCCTTTGTGCCAAAGGATAATTAGAATTAGAACCCCCGAAGGAAATAAACGTTATGTTTATGAAGATAGTAAGACTCGAGATTTAGGTCCAATTTCTGTACTGAAAGCCCGAAAGTGCCTAATCAAAGATTGATTTTCGATCTGGATATCATCAACTTAAGATATTTGAGTCTGACGTACCGAAGACTGCATTTCGTACTCGTTACGGCCATCTTGAGTTCTAACAATACCGTTCGGTCTCACCAATGCCCCGGCCACAATTATGGACCTTATGAATAGAGTATGTAGGCCAATGCTGGACAAATCAGTGATAGTCTTTATTGATGACATTTTGATTTACTCTAAGTCTGAAACTGACCATGTGAAGCTCTTTCGAAAATTGCTAGAATTGCTACGAAAAGAGCGACTCTACGCAAAATTCTCCAATTATGAGATCCTTTACCATCCAGGTATAGCAAACATTGTAGCAGATGCCCTAAGCCGCAAAATCGGACAAGACCATTATACCCGATGTTTCGCCTTGACTTCTGTTGTTTTGGAGTCTGCTTTGCCTGAGTCGATTATTGCCGCTCAAACCGAAGCCATTCGGGATGAGAGCTTGAAATCTGAACGTATGGTTACTTATGTGACCAAGCTGACCCTTGATAATCATGGTCTTGGACGGTTCATGAATAGAATATGGGTCCTTAGATTAGGAGGAATTCGTGATCAATTTCTGTCGGAGGCTCATATGCCAAAATTTTCGGTACACCCTGGTTCTACTAAAATGTATCAAGATTTGAAGACGGAATATTGGTGGCCTGGAATGAAGAAGGACGTGGGGCGATATGTAGAAAATTGCATGACTTGTTTACAAGTCAAATCTAAACATCAGAAGCCGTATGGGGAACTACAACCATTGCCAATCCCGGAATGGAAGTGGGACCACATAACCATGGACTTTGTGACGAAGCTGCCCAGGACTAAGCGGAATCATGACTCTATAAGAGTAATAGTGGATCGACTTACTAAGTCAGCTCAATTCCTACCCATACGTGAAGATGAACGCCTCGAAAAGTTAGCTGAATTGTACGTAAAGGAAATCGTGTCTAGACATGGTGTGCCATTGTCTATAGTATTTGACCGTGACAGCAGATTTACTTCTCGTTTTTGGAAGGCTTTTCAGAATGGACTAGGAACTGAACTTAAGATTAGCACCGCCTATCATCCTGAAACTGACGGGCAAAGTGAGAGGACAATTTTGACCTTAGAAGATATGTTACGTGCCTGTGTGATTGATCTCGGTGGAAGTTGGGATACTCACCTGCCGTTGTGGAGTTTGCTTATAACAATAGTTATCACTCGACTATTGGTATGCCTCCATATCAGCTTTTGTACGGACGTCGATGCCGAACTCCAACCTGTTGGAGGGAAACAGGTGAACGGCCGATCTCTGGACCAGCAATTCTGCAAGAAGCCCATGACCAACTACAGTTGATTCGACAGCGGATTCAGACTTCTCAAGACAGACAAAAGAAGTATCATGATAAAAGACGGAACCAATCGCGTTTGAAGTTAGAGATAAAGTGTTGCTGGAGGTCTCGCCAAGAAAAGGAATAGTAAGGTTCGGCAAACGGGGGAAGTTGAGCCCTCGATTTGTGGGTCCTTTTGAAATTCTCGAGCGTTTAGGATTGCAAGCCTACAAATTAAAGCTGCCTGCCGAAATGACTGGGATTCATGATGTGTTTCATGTGAGTAATCTTCGAAAGTGTTTACCTGACGCTGAAGCCGTGATTCCTTGGAAAGACGTGCAATTGATGAAAAGTTGCGATACGAGGAAGAGCCCGAGCGTATAATCAATAATGAGAAACTTGGGAACGAGAAGACGAGATTAGGCAAAAGTATCCGAAGTTATTCCTGTCCTAGTCGATTCCGAGGACGGAATCATTTTAACGGGGGAAGATTGTAACAGCCCGTAATTTATTAAATATAAATTACAGCATCAGACTTTTGATAATAAAGCAATTTTATCCAAATATTAGTAATTAACTGAAAACATGAATCTTATATAGTTAATTATATTAAGTTATAATTTAATTATGAAAAGTTGCCCAAAAATTAGCTGAAATAAAATTAATAATTAAAATTCAGCTAAATGACAAATTAAAGACTGAAAATGACGAAACGGACTAAAATGAATAAAAATATGACTAAAAGTCAATTATAGCAATCTAGAATTTCTTTGCTATTATTTGCATTTGAAATGCAAATCGGATTGTTGGGAAATAAAGTTGGTCAATTCCGGAAAATTCAGTAGAAAATCTGATTTTTCCCTATTTTCCCTATAAATATGACCTCCCCTCCTCATTTCTTAGGTTTGGAAATCTAAGAACTCTCTTCTCCTTCTCTCTCTAAGTTTACATCTCTCTAGCTTTTCTCCTAATCGAACCGTCGGATTCTCGTGATTCATACGCCATCGGATAGAGATCGTCGAGCTCTTCACGAATCTACCATTACATGTTTGATTTCGTCCGGATTTGAGGTAAGATCGACCCCTTTTTCTGTCTTTTTGGTTCGGTTTTGAAAGAGCAATTTCGAGTTTGCTCATTTTCCCTCTATTTGAAGCTGATTTGCCCCCGTTTAGGACCTGTTTTTGCTTGGAAATCATCCATAGTCGAAGGTTATAGCTTGGACGAAGGTTAGTAACCATTTCTCTATCATTTATGCTCATATTTAGTTGTTAAAACCTGGAAAACCGATGAACAAGATGAACAGATTCGAGAGATTCATACCTAGACTCGAATTGTGTGTGTCTCGAATCTAAACACCTAGACTCGAGGGTGTATGAGTTCGAATCTAAGCAAGGTCTTCGAATCTAGGTGGTCTTCGAATCTAGGTGGTCTTCGAATCTAGGTGGTCTTCGAATCTAGGTGTGCTTCGAATCTGCTCCTTGTCTCGAGTTTGTGCCATTTTCGAATCTAAGCAAGTAGATTCGAAAGAATCTGGTTCGAATCTAGCCTCCTTAATTCGAATCTGAGTTTGTTCCTGGCCAAAGTTAAATTCCTAAAATCAGATTAAGTGATTAATCAACCTATTGTAATTAAAAGTATAATATGATTATGATAAAACTCACAAGTTCAAGTTGCATATCTATTTTAAGCACAAACAAATTAACCGACTCTGTATGAATCTTTAGAATGTGTATGACATGTTACACCTTGCTAGAAATACGATTGGCTTTGTTTCAAGGCCACACATCTGTAATTAGATGGATCGTATTAATCTGATAAGAATAGACTCACCTTGGGACGATAGGAACTACCTCAGACTCGATAACCAGTAATGACAATAACCTGAATATATATAACTAGGGTTATATATATTATGATACAGACTTGACATTAATATGCCAGACTTGAAACTGAACTGCAGGAGACAGTCGATTTGACAGAGTAAATTGAACCGCTTAATTCGTTAAGCATTATCTGACTACGGACCACTGTGAGTGACAGATTTCATTAATTACATGCATATGTTTCGATACTTATTGGTGAATGTCATCGACTGTATGGAAACTTCTGTTTGTTGCCGCATGTTTTCTTTTATACTTTATTGTATCATAGAAGCGTACTTTTGACATTACTGAAGCTAGACACTTGAATTGCCTTGATTGCATGTTCACTTTTACATTTCATGAAAATGCTTACTGCTTACTTGACTGTTTATATACTTGCCGTTGCATACTGCATCATCCGATAGGACCGAATGCGAGATCTCCATTCACAGGAGGGAATTCTGCAGATTCCTTTCCTATATGACTTGTTTCCATACACTTCCCGTAGGGCTTCGGCTCTACATAGGGGAAAACAAACTGGGTTGTCTCCCAACCTTTTGCTGTCTCAGGACGTAGTGACTTGCCGGCAGGAGCTGATAGTATGGCATGTGTGTGGTAACTAATGGAACTCTGTTAACTCACTAAGCATTGTTAGCTTACTCTGTCATGACAATTCTTTTTCAGGAAAAGCTGACAAAGGCAAGATCATAGCAGGTAGTTCGTCACAGGCTAAGTGAATCTGGATTTTGATGAATAGAAGACCTTTGGACTTTTGATGATGCCTATTTTGTAAGATGATGCGGTCTCGGGTAGCTTGTTCAGTCTTCCGCACTCTGATTGAAGATTTAGAAGCTAGTTAGACCACCATTTGATTTTAATATTGTTGTAATTAAGTATTCTTGCTGTGGGACCTGTGGTATCAAACAATAATTATTACTTAATCAAATGAATTATTATGACGTGTACTGTTTGTGGTAATTGGATGTTACAATTCACATGATTTTTTTTACCATTCACAAGATTTATTATGTTGCTCCTTTTGAAAAAAAGTATTATAATGTTGTCTTATACATGTTTATTCAAAAAAATAAATGTGAATGATCATTCACATTAGGGTACGCTGGAATCTCATAGGTACGCTGATGTACCTGACTATATATATATATATATATATATATATATATATATATATATATATATATATATATATATATATATATATATATATATATATATATATATAGCATTGGGTTCACATGAAAACCCCTCATTACTGTGAGAACGTGAGAACAACTCTAAAATTTGTGCAATCACTATATAAAATTGTGCATTTGATACTAAAATTAAATGTTTTCGATATATTTATGCATTTCATGTAAAAATTTACGCATCTCATGCTATAATTTATCCATTTTATGTACAAATTGTGCATTTAAGAAAATTTGTGCATTTGATATTCAAATTTGTGCATTTAGTTTATTATTTAATAAATATAATTTTTGAATGTAATTTTAGTGTTAGATTATGATATTTATTAATATTTAAGACTAATAATGGTTTTAAGTAAAACTTTTAATTTTTAAATTTGTGCATTTGATGTACAAATTTGTGCATTTTGGAGTGGTTCTCACGTTCTCACGGTAATGAGGGTTCTTACCGGAACCCAACCCTGTATATATATACATATATATATATATATATATATATATATATATATATATATATATATATATATATATATATATATATATATATATATATATATATATATATATATATATATATATATATATATAGGGGGTTCAATGGAAAACCACCATGCACCTGAAAACTTGTGAAAACCGCATTGCACCACCACAAATGCATCAAATTCCCCGCGTGATGCATCAAATTTCCCGCGTGATACATCAAAATCCTACGTGATGCATCACCTTATTTACGATCATGTCACCGCGTTTTTCATGAAATGCAGCAAATCAGACGGTATGCGTAGATTTCCATAGTTTTCAGGTGCATAGTGGTTTTCCATTGAACCCACACCTGTATATATATGCAGTGGCGGACCCAGAAAATTTTTTTTTTGGGTCGGAATTTAATACCTTCGAGAGTGTAAGTGCTTGTGACTTCAAAGTTTTTTTTAATAAAACAAATACGTAAATGATACGACTTCATTAATCGTTAAAAACATATAAACAAACAAAAACTACATTCTAAAGTTGGCTCCTATGAGTTTTCATCATTTGAAAACGGGTTATTACATCTTCATCTGACACATCGGCAAGTAACTCTTTCTCTATGGTGAAAATGCAACAGTAATTCATCCATTTATCGCTAATTGAATTGCGCAAATCTAATGAAATAAAACAATTAAAGGATCTAAGTTATTATTAAACATTTAAAAATGTAACATCCCAAATTTTTATTAATTGTAACTTACAATTTTAAGGACTTAATTATTATGATAATGAATCATTATGTCAATTTAAGTTATTATGATCATATTATTAGTAAGTAAGAAAATACAAAGATGAGGGGTGTATTATGCAAATAGGTAAAAAGCAACAAATAAAAGTGACTAAGTCTTTCATTTTGAACAAACCCACTATCTCTCTACTCTCTCTCACCGAACACTCTCTCTTCTCTCTACCTCTCGGATTTTAACAAAAAACACCCAAGAACATCAAATTTGAAGCTGCAAAAGTTGAAATCAAGTGTCAAGTAAGGAACTATAAGCAATACAACAAACGTTTTAAGGTAAGAGTTACACAAAACTTGCAATTTTGGTGATTTTTTTGATTCGGTTTTGGGAAGAACCGATTTCTAAGATTATAGTTGCAAATGTCAATGCATGTTGGATATTGTTATTGAAATATGTAAATCGAGCATATATGTTGTAGTACACAAAATTTCAGAATCAGATTCAAAGTCTACATGTGATTTCTGAAATTAGTGTGTGTTTTAGTGTGTGTGTTCATCGAGACTCATAAGAAAAATGGACATAAATGGGTTATTTTGGTACAATATGACATGATATAAGTTGAAATAGTGTATTTAAGTTCATATCTGCAATTTTAGATACTCAAACATGCAAAAATGGTCAAAATATGATTTCTGGAAAATATTGGAAATTTTCTAAGTATGAACTCGGATGATGATCCATCCGAATTCGGATCACCCATTTCGGACACATGACCATTTCGGACCACACCTCCATTTCGGACCATACTCAATCCGGACCAAAAGTGATTTCGGATCACCTCAATTACGGACTCCTATCCCATTTCGGACCCTGCTATTTCGGATCACCTCAATTTCGGACCAAGGACCTAATTTCGGACCATCTACAATTCGGACCATCCGAATTCGGATCTGGTCCGAAATCAGACCCATTTACACTTAATTTTCAGAATTCAATTTTTAAGCAATTACTGACACAAATTCACTATTACACTTACATTACAGATCATTGTGGTGTTATCAAAACACACATTGATTCAGGATCAAGTCACAAAACCAATCACTGTGAGTTGCAGATTATCATTCGAACATTTATTGTTTTTACATTCATGTTTATACATTCAATGGCATGTTCACGTTGTTCATATACTTCATTTGGCACTCATGAAATGATTTGTTGTTATGATGCACACTCGTACTTGACATGTAACACACATGTAGCTTGCGTTCATTTGAAAGTGCATCTATTTACATCATGCTTGCACTGCATGATCATTACTTCATAATCTGATGCGACCTGGACTGGGGCTGACAGCAGGCCACTGTCGGGGACTGATCATCCCACTCGTATCCCATCAGGTTCGGCACATCCCCGATCAGCATATTGAACTGCCACCCCATGCTAGCACTGCATGGTTTACTCACACATTGAGGCTTTCACTGCCGTTTTCACATACATGGGGCTTACACTGCCCATGGTTAAGCATTGCATGTAAAGAAATATTTGTTGTTTGCATAATCTGTTTTCTCACTAAGCATTTAGCTTACTGTTGACTCACATTGTTTTCAGGCAAAGGCAAGAGTGTTGTGGGACCTTCATCTTAAGCAATCCATTTCTTATCTCGGTGACCTTAGAAGCTAATTGGTACATGGACAATGTAGCCTTGGGGCTGGGATTTGTTACTATTAAAACATTATTGATGATGTAATAGTTAGATTTAATCACTGTAGTCATGTACTTTACTTTGCTTTAGTGTGGATTTGCTTAATTCTAATTTAAGTATTCAATTTCAATTATCATGATTATTCATTGGGTTGTTTGTCGATCCTGGAGATTACAATTATATCATTAATTAACAAGGACGTCACAAGGTTTGGTATCAGAGCATTAGTTTGAGGTTTCAAGTGTCCGCGAGGACTTGGACTCAAACTTAGGTTATGATATTAGAAAGAACTTCTAAGTAATGATCTGAACTAAGATAGGATTGACATGCACACGGGGAAACACAAAGGGTAACTGTACACTTAGGATTTACAAATAAATGTTCTAAATATAAGTTGTTATATTTCAGAACATGTCAGGAGACGATATGACTCCTCAGCAAATGTTCCAGATGATGCAAGCTCTTATGGAACAGAACAATGAGCTACAATCCAAACGAATGGCTGAGCAGGCTCAGTCATTTGCTGATCAGTTAAGGGCCAGGGATGAGGCCGAGGCAAAACGTAAAGCTGACAAACGAAAGAACAAGGAACAGCAACAAGATGACCAAGAGGAAAGACAAGATACTGGGTCTTCCAACCGATCAAGGGGCTGTAGGTTTAAGGACTTCAAAAGTAACGGAGCTGTTACTTTTGATGGAACTGGAGACGCAGTCACTGCATTGGAATGGATCACCACCACAGAGAGAACTTTCAGAATCAGCGACTGTGCTGACAAAGACATGGTCCGCTTTGCAACCGCTATGTTTGCAAGGGACGCTGTTATGTGGTGGGATGCAATGACACATGTGCTGACAATGGAAGTAGTGTCGCACATGTCCTGGAATGAATTCAAGGAAGTATTCTCCCAGCAATACTGTCCTACTGATGAGAAGCGTCGTCTAGAGGCGAAGTTCCTGAATCTGACTCAAGGAACGAAAACGGTTACACAATATGCCGTTGAGTTCACCCGCTTAAGTTTGTTTGCACCACATCAAGTTGACACGGAAGAAAGGAAGATAGCCCGGTTTGAGGCCGGACTAGACTATGAGATACGCCGAACCATGAGTGGGGTTCGGTATACAACGTTTGCTGGATTACTCGAGGCTGCTCGGAATGTGGAGCAGATTGTCCTGTTATCCGGTTATGTCATCGGTTCAGCTGCCGCATCACCGACTCAACCGTCGCCGCCAAAAAGGCAGCGGGAGTCTGGATCTTCCCGATTCTCTCCTCAATCCCATCAACAGTCATCATCACCCAAGAAAGGAAGGGCCTTCTCGGCCAGTTCAGAAATGAGAGACTGCAGACGATGCAGAAAAGCGCACTCTGGGGAGTGCAAGACTCAGGATATGTACTGCTTCTGCTGTGGGCAGAAAGGCCATCACTGGGAGCATTGTCCACGAAAAGATGATGCATGCTACAACTGCCACAGACTTGGCCATTTCTCAAGGGACTGCCCGAAACCCCCACGAGATCAGAATGCTCCACAATCAACAGCAAGATCTTCTGTAGCTTCCACGGCTCGCAGGGATCAATCTCAAAGGGCTCCAACAAGGGCGTTCCAAATCACAGCTGAAGAAGCAAAGGATGACCCGGAGGTGGTCACTGGTACGTTTTATGTAAATTCAATTCCTGCACGTGTACTGTTTGACTCTGAAGCAAATCGTTCGTTTGTCTCCACTACATTTGCTCGTCAATTCAATATGCCTACTTCCAAACTGCAATTTGTACTTGATATAGAGACTGCTAGCAATATGTTAGTTAAAGCAGACAAGGTATATAGGAATTGCACTTTACTTGTAGAAGATGTAGTGTTCAACATAGATCTAATTCCCATGGAGTTCGGGGAATTCGATATCATAGTAGGCATGGACTGGTTAGTTCACAATGAGGCCCAAATCGTATGTAAGAAAAGAATGATCAAGATTACCACTCCCGAGGGTCGAGATATTTGTATCTATGGTGACAGACGCAAAGGCGACTTATGCCTTATTTCAATCGCAAAAGCCCGAAAGCACGTTGCCAAGGGTTGTTCAGCATACTTAGCCTACGCTGTTGATGCAAAGGCTGAAGTTCAATCTCTTTCTACCGTTCCTGTCGTTTCCGAATTTCCAGATGTCTTTCCAGAAGATATCTCGGGATTGCCACCTGACCGTCAAGTGGAATTCCGTATCAATCTCGTTCCCGGAGCTGCTCCAATAGCAAAGGCTCCGTACCGTTTAGCTCCTGCTGAAATGCAGGAAATGATGAAGCAGTTACAGGAGCTACTTGACAAAGGTTTTATCCGCCCAAGTTCATCTCCTTGGGGTGCTCCTGTTCTGTTTGTCAAAAAGAAAGATGGCACATTGCGAATGTGCATCGACTATCGAGAACTCAACAAAGTCACAATCAAGAACAAATACCCGTTGCCCCGGATTGATGATCTATTCGACCAGTTACAAGGCGCAAGTTACTTCTCGAAGATTGATCTTCGTTCGGGTTATCACCAACTCAAAGTACACCCTGATGACATTCCAAAGACGGCTTTCAGAACTCGTTACGGACACTACGAGTTTCTGGTAATGCCGTTCGGTCTTACTAATGCGCCGGCCGCTTTCATGGATCTCATGAATCGAGTCTGCCGGCCAATGCTCGACAAATCGGTCATCGTGTTCATCGATGACATTCTCATTTATTCAAAAACCGAAGTGGATCATGCAGCACATCTGCGAGAATTGCTAGAGTTGCTGCGCAAAGAGCGACTTTATGCCAAATTCTCGAAGTGTGAATTCTGGTTGAGGCAGGTACGTCTCAACATTCCAAACAATTTCATGCTCCTTATACTCAATCATAAATTATTTTATTAACTTGTACCTCTTAAACAATTAATTCAGATCCAATTCTTGGGGCACGTGATATCTGGTGCTGGGATTGCTGTTGATCCTGCAAAGATCGAAGCTATCCAGAACTGGGAATCACCCCGCAACGCCTCAGAAATTCGGAGTTTTCTGGGATTGGCTGGTTACTACCGCCGATTCATCAAAGACTTCTCAAAGATCGCCGTTCCGCTAACAAAGCTTACTCGCAAGAACGCGACCTTCTTTTGGAAAGAAGAACAGCAAGTGGCGTTTGACAAACTGAAGACTTTGCTAAGTGAAGCACCAGTGTTAGCCCTGCCTGAAGGGAACGAAGACTTCGTAGTCTACACAGATGCATCAGGCATGGGTTTGGGTGCGGTACTAATGCAAAGAGGAAACGTCATAGCTTATGCTTCTAGACAACTCAAACCACATGAGAAAGACTACTCTACTCATGATCTAGAGCTAACTGCTGTGACTTTCGCTCTCAAGTTATGGAGACACTATTTGTACGGAACCAAGTGTCAGCTCTACACTGATCACAAGAGTTTAAAGTATATATTCAGTCAGAAGGACTTGAATATGAGGCAAAGAAGGTCAATGGAGCTGATAAAAGATTACGACTGTGAGATTCTCTATCATCCAGGGAAGGCCAACGTAGTGGCCGATGCTCTAAGTCGAAAAGCATACTGCAAGGCATATTGCTATGCCTTGACTTCTACAATTTTGACCTCAACTATTATAGATGATGTTAGGACTGCTCAGTTACAGGCCCTAAAAGAAGAGAATGTTAAAGATGAAGATATCAGAATACAGTTGCCATTAATGCAAGATGATGGAACTGGATTAAAGGGTATTTACGGTAGAGTTTGGGTTCCTAAGTTCGGGAACATGCGAGATGTAATTCTCGAGGAAGCTCATCAATCTAAATTCTCAATTCATCCTGGCAGCACAAAAATGTACAACGACCTGAAGGCCGACTTCTGGTGGCCAGGATTGAAAAGAGATGTCGGTCAGTATGTTGAAAGGTGCAGAACATGTCGTCTAGTCAAAGCAGAACATCAACAGCCCTATGGTAGTATGCAACCTCTTCCTATCCCTGAATGGAAGTGGGACCATATTACTATGGACTTCGTAACGAAGCTGCCCAAGACTCGTCGTCAACATGATGCCATTTGGGTCATTGTTGACCGATTGACAAAATCTGCTCACTTCATTCCAATCCGAGAAACTTATTCACTCGACCGTCTTGCCCAGATCTACGTAAACGAAATCGTTATTAGGCATGGTGTGCCTAAGTCTATTGTCTCCGACCGAGATAGTAGATTCACTTCCAACTTCTGGGCTGCTCTACAACAGGGTCTTGGTACTCGTATCGCAATGAGTACTGCATATAGACCTCAATCAGACGGGCAAAGTGAGAGAACAATTCTGACTCTCGAAGACATGCTCCGAGCCTGTGTCATGGATTTGGGTGGTAACTGGGACGATCACCTCCCACTGGTTGAATTCTCCTACAACAACAGTTACCATTCCACTATCAAGATGGCACCGTTCGAGTTTCTATACGGAAGAAAATGTAGGACTCCAACCTGTTGGAGGGAAACAGGAGAAACTCCAATAGCCGGTCCTGCTTTGCTACAAGAAACCAATGAAAAGATACAACTCATTCGGCAGTACATGAAAACGGCGCAAGATCGGCAAAAGAATTACCACGATCGCCGTCATAAAGCAATAGAGTTTCAAAAGGACGATTGGGTATACTTGAAGGTATCCCCAATCAAAAGGTGTTACAAGATTCGTGAAGCGAGGAAAGCTATCACCTCGGTTCATAGGACCCTTCAAAATACTAGAAAGAGTTGGGAATCAGTCCTATCACTTGGACTTGCCGGAAGAGTTATCAGGAGTTCACCCGGTCTTCCACGTAGGATACTTAAGAAAGAGTCTGGTGCCCGAGAGGGAACCATGGACTGATCACTCGGACATTAAGGTTGACGAACGGCTAAGGTTTGTTGATGAACCAGAATGCATTTTGGAGACAAAAGTCAAGAGACTGCGTAACAAGGAAATCAGGATGGTACTGGTCAAGTGGAAGCATCATCGGGGAGCTAATCATACTTGGGAATCGGAAGAAGATATGAAAACTAAGTACCCAAGTTTGTTTAGCGCAGCATGACTTCACGGACGAAGTATAGGCGTGGTGGAGCCCATGCTGTAACATCCCAAATTTTTATTAATTGTAACTTACAATTTTAAGGACTTAATTATTATGATAATGAATCATTATGTCAATTTAAGTTATTATGATCATATTATTAGTAAGTAAGAAAATACAAAGATGAGGGGTGTATTATGCAAATAGGTAAAAAGCAACAAATAAAAGTGACTAAGTCTTTCATTTTGAACAAACCCACTATCTCTCTACTCTCTCTCACCGAACACTCTCTCTTCTCTCTACCTCTCGGATTTTAACAAAAAACACCCAAGAACATCAAATTTGAAGCTGCAAAAGTTGAAATCAAGTGTCAAGTAAGGAACTATAAGCAATACAACAAACGTTTTAAGGTAAGAGTTACACAAAACTTGCAATTTTGGTGATTTTTTTGATTCGGTTTTGGGAAGAACCGATTTCTAAGATTATAGTTGCAAATGTCAATGCATGTTGGATATTGTTATTGAAATATGTAAATCGAGCATATATGTTGTAGTACACAAAATTTCAGAATCAGATTCAAAGTCTACATGTGATTTCTGAAATTAGTGTGTGTTTTAGTGTGTGTGTTCATCGAGACTCATAAGAAAAATGGACATAAATGGGTTATTTTGGTACAATATGACATGATATAAGTTGAAATAGTGTATTTAAGTTCATATCTGCAATTTTAGATACTCAAACATGCAAAAATGGTCAAAATATGATTTCTGGAAAATATTGGAAATTTTCTAAGTATGAACTCGGATGATGATCCATCCGAATTCGGATCACCCATTTCGGACCCATGACCATTTCGGACCACACCTCCATTTCGGACCATACTCAATCCGGACCAAAAGTGATTTCGGATCACCTCAATTACGGACTCCTATCCCATTTCGGACCCTGCTATTTCGGATCACCTCAATTTCGGACCAAGGACCTAATTTCGGACCATCTACAATTCGGACCATCCGAATTCGGATCTGGTCCGAAATCAGACCCATTTACACTTAATTTTCAGAATTCAAATTTTAAGCAATTACTGACACAAATTCACTATTACACTTACATTACAGATCATTGTGGTGTTATCAAAACACACATTGATTCAGGATCAAGTCACAAAACCAATCACTGTGAGTTGCAGATTATCATTCGAACATTTATTGTTTTTACATTCATGTTTATACATTCAATGGCATGTTCACATTGTTCATATACTTCATTTGACACTCATGAAATGATTTGTTGTTATGATGCACACTCGTACTTGACATGTAACACACATGTAGCCAGCGTTCATTTGAAAGTGCATCTATATACATCATGCTTGCACTGCATGATCATTACTTCATAATCTGATGCGACCTGGACTGGGGCTGACAGCAGGCCACTGTCGGGGACTGATCATCCCACTCGTATCCCATCAGGTTCGGCACATCCCCGATCAGCATATTGAACTGCCACCCCATGCTAGCACTGCATGGTTTACTTACACATTGAGGCTTTCACTGCCGTTTTCACATACATGGGGCTTACACTGCCCATGGTTAAGCATTGCATGTAAAGAAATATTTGTTGTTTGCATAATCTGTTTTCTCACTAAGCATTTAGCTTACTGTTGACTCACATTGTTTTCAGGCAAAGGCAAGAGTGTTGTGGGACCTTCATCTTAAGCAATCCATTTCTTATCTCGGTGACCTTAGAAGCTAATTGGTACATGGACAATGTAGCCTTGGGGCTGGGATTTGTTACTATTAAAACATTATTGATGATGTAATAGTTAGATTTAATCACTGTAGTCGTGTACTTTACTTTGCTTTAGTGTGGATTTGCTTAATTCTAATTTAAGTATTCAATTTCAATTATCATGATTATTCATTGGGTTGTTTGTCGATCCTGGAGATTACAATTATATCATTAATTAACAAGGACGTCACAAAAAAATCTTAACTCTTAATTCTTAAATAATAGTCTCAATGTCTAATCTATATCAAATAGTCCAACACTCCAACAATTAAACTAATAATTTCATAAATAATTACAAATACTTAAAAACTTAAAAGGAATTCTAAGTTATACAATTATACCTGCTGATTAGGTGAGATTGTGAGAAAGTGAGAAGTGAGAATGGCGGTGGCGACCGGCGAGAGCACAGCTGGCATGCGGCGAGCGGCAGGCGACGAGCGGCAAGCGGCGAGAGGCGAGCGGCGTGAGAAGTCTGTTGCGGACTGGCGGTGGCGACCGGTGAGTTTTCATTTCAGGGCTGCTACACGCTGCTTGCTTCTTGCCTTCTTCCTTCTTCAGTTTGAAAGCACAACCAGCAAGGCAGCAACCATAATCCAAAAATCTCATTGAAGCCCAAACTAAATTTTCAAGTTTTTAGCCCAAACCCAAATACAGGTTTTTTCTTTAATTGTTTGTTAAATAGGGAACCAACTATTACGTATATGTATATTTTTTAGATTTTGTACTTTTTTTATATACAAAATTTTTTAAAACTTATCAAAAGTATAGGGGTCGAACCTCAACAATCATCAGGGTCGGAAATTTTTTAAGCATATATATAACACATAAAAAAAATTTATCGGGGTCGTTTGACCCCCATCCCGATATGCTCGGTCCGCCCCTGTTTATATATATATATATATATATATATATATATAGGGGTGGGTTCAATGGAAACCTATATGCATCGGAAAACCCATTTTATAGCCATTAGATCAGGTGATGCATAACACAGAAAGTCGATGCATCACGCAGGAATGTGATGCATCACATTGGAATTTTATGCATTACGCGGAGAATTTGATTCATCACGCGGGAATTGTGATGCATTTGTGGTGGTGCATGGAGGTTTTTCAAGATTTTCCGATGCATGTTGGGTTTCCATTGAACCCCCGTCTATATGACTATATATATATATATATATATATATATATATATATATATATATATATATATATATATATATATATATATATATATATATATATATATATATAGAGAGGGAGGTTCAATGGAAAACCACAATGCACCTGAAAACTTGTGAAAACCGCACTGCACCACCACAAATGCATCAAATTCCCCGCGTGATGCATCAAAATCTCGCGTGACGCATCAAATTTCCCGCTTGATGCATCAAAATCACGTGTGATGCATCATCTTATTTACGATCATGCCACCGCGTTTTTCATGAAATGCACCAAATCGGACGGTATGCGTAGGTTTCCATAGTTTTCAGGTGCATAGTGGTTTTCCATTGAACCCATCCCTATATATATATATATATATATATATATATATATATATATATATATATATATATATATATATATATATATATATTGGTTACACATTATTTTTCTCATCATTTAAAACCAACACCACCACACCATACAACGTCGTTGTCAACTAGGCTTGGCAAAAAAACCAATCCCCGATGGGAAACCCGTAACTCGACCCCGATTTGACCGGGGAATCCCCGAGTTGACCGGGGATGGGGATGGGGACGGGGAATCCCCGATTTAAAATAATGGGGATGGAGCTGGGATGGGAGACACTTTAATCCCCGACCCCGAACCCGACCCCGGTTATAAATTATGTTTTAATATAAATTATTACATATAATTAAGTTTACAATGTAAATTATTCATTACTTTTGACATAATATATTAAATATAATTGAATATTACTTTTCTATAGTTTAAAATACTATTTTTATTTTTCATTTTATTGGTTTTATAAATGTTTTGCATCCATTTCTTTGTTTTAGTTTTATTATAAATTATACATTATATATGTAAACACCTCAAATATGTTTCAATTATTTTTTTTTAAAGTTTATTTACATATATTTTTCTACTAAATTACTATTTATAGTTTAAACTTAAATAATCTTTAGGAACTTGAAAAACCAGATTCCCCGACGGGGATCACGGATCTCCGATTGGGACGGGGATGAGAATAAAAACTCATTCCCCGGCGGGGATGGGGCCGGGGATGGGGGAGAAGATTATGAAGCGGGGATGGGGATGGGAACTGAGATCCCCGCCCCGCCCTGTCCCGCCCCATTGTCATCGTTATTGTCAACTGCGTCCATCGTTGACCCCTCCCGAGTCCATCCATGCTTTCCTCCAACAACCTCCTCCCTATTCTTTGATGTCAAAACAAGCAAAATCCGGTGTTTTAGATAACCCCTACATTTTGTTCAATAATTTTGTTTATCTTGTTCGATCCTCCATGAAATCAATCTTTTTTTTCTTTTGTGATAACCCCTACATTCATCTCTAGTTCACTACCACCGATGACCACCCTTTCCATTCACCTTATTTCTCCACCATTTGACTGACGGTGGCACTGCTCTCCATTCAACTTCCACCACTGATACCTCCACGTACTCTCCCTCCAAGTCAATAGTGACTACGTCTTCTCCATCTACTATGTCAACAAACCCCAAACAAATCCATGAATTAACTTAATCGAAACACACCTCAAAAATCGATAAACCCAAATCCAAACAAAACACCATGAAAGAACCTGAATCCTTAAATCAATATACACAATCAACAACAAACCCAAAAAAGCGATGGAAACCTTCATGCCCTTCAACTCGATTCGGCTTGTTTATCGTTAGAAACCTTAAAGTGGGTTTGAAGATGATGTCGTATGGTAACATGAACACACCTTTAACCATAATTCCTTACAAAAAAACATGACCAAGCATCAATGTCGTTGTTCATCGCCATCAAATGTTGTCATGAGGCCTGTCACCAACAAAACAAAAAGGATTCGACAATAAACATAACAAAAGTGGTGAAACCAAACATAATATATCGATGGTTTATGTAACATCCCTTAAAGTAATTTAGCCAAAGTATGTAACTTTTATTTAAACATGCGTTATAATTTAATAAAAGTTATACTATGTTTTACTCTCTTTCATGTTTTACATGTTTTACTCTCTTTCACCAACTTTCTCCTCTCTCTAAAATTAAACCAACGCAACCTTGAATCAAGCTTGAATTCTTGTTAATTCGAAGTAGACAAGCTATATATTATACAAGAATCAAGCTTTAATTAAAAGTAATTGTTATATATCTTGAAGAATTTATGTTGTGTTGAGGGTATGTCAGTATTTTATCGAACACATTGGTCGTGCGGTTCAAAATAGTATAATTTGCCTTTGTAAATATCAAATTGATGTTATAATGCCTTTGTAAATATCAAATTGATGTTTAACACATGTTAAAAATAGTATGTAGCTTATTTCAAGTATTTTTCAAACATATATATATATATATATATATATATATATATATATATATATATATATATATATATATATATATATATATATATATATATCATAAATAAAAGTTAACTTTACTAACTTGACGTAATTTTATAAAGTCAAAGTTAGATGTAAATTAATCCTACGTATTAATTAATAAGATACATAATAAACTAAGCTTGTATAAATGTATAAAATGTATAATTATATAATTGAATGATTGATAACATAATTAATAACAATCTGAAATGGTCAAATTAATTGCTATGAGCCTATGAGTGAATAGTGATAGGAACCGATGGCACGTAATTCTCAATGGTAGCATTATATGCAATCGATGTAAAGTTATTAATATATTTTAATGTGTAGGCACCAATTTTTTTTTTTTTTTTGAACGGCAAACTATCCTACTCCTACTCCTAAACTACTGCTTTTACCACCAGACTTACTTACTCCACCTAAATTTCAACTTGCCTCCGACGGGGATCGAACCCGTGACCGCACCAATTGACCGGTGCCATTGTGCTACTATTACCCTTGGAAATGGGGGAGAAATGGAATTGGGGAGAAATGAAAATGGGTGGAGAATTGAAATTGTGTATCTTGTTTGGTATCAACAGATAAATAAAGAGGAGAAATGATTTTGTGTCAATTCTCACCATTTCTCTACCAAATGGACAGAATTGCAATTCTCCATATTTAGCCTTCAAACAATTCCCAGAGAATTCAATTCTCCGTCCAAATATTGAGAGCATTTCTTCCAAACAAGATAAAACACAATTCTCTTCCCTCAAATCTCTCTACCAAACAGCCCCTAAATATATTTCCTGCTCTTACGTACATCCCATCCCATCCTACTCCACTTTAATAGATCTACTCGAGTACTTTTATCTCTCTCATAGTCTACTTTCAAAGTAACTTTATCAGTCTACTTTTAAAGTCATTTTTATAATAATATATTTCTGACCGTGAACCAAACAACCTCTTAAATTAGCTATATTGTTATTATCGTAAAATTTAACAAAGTTGTTTACTATTTCTTGCAATTACCTCTATAGCTAAAATTAGTTTAGCCATAGAGATTACTTGAAGGTGTAAGTAACAAAAGGGAATTAAACTTATTCAATGTAGAATATATCATCATATTGGTAATTGGAAAAATTCAGGGACAGATTATATTTATTGCAATCAAACAAATTATTTTAGCTCTAGAGATTACTAGCTACTTGATACAATTTCAAACCATAATGAAAGTTCATCTTGTTCCCCTTATGCTGTCCAAATTGGATCACATTCTCAAGTTTCTAGGCGATTCGAAATGATATCATGCTCATGCACTACCATGATACATGTTAGAGGATAAACGAGGGGCAAGAAGAACCTCAAGCGTTGTTGCTTTGGCATTAGTCATTCCAAAGCTTTCAGTCATATCAATTGGCTCATCTGACAGTCTTTTCATCGTAAACTGTTGGATTAGACTAGCTAACGTTATACGCAAAGCTTGAAGAGCAAATAAAACTCCAGGGCACATTCTTCTACCGCTGCCAAATGGAATCAATTCAAAGTGATTTCCTTTCACATCAATATCCTTATGAATAGTCAAGAATCTTTCTGGTCGAAATTCATATGGATCTGACCAGATGTTTGGATCATGATGCAATTTCCAAAGATTTGCCAACAGACGAGTGCCTTTTGGGATATAGTAGCCACCCACGATGCAGTCCTCAATGGATTCATGAGGAACGGCAAGAGGTCCAGCCGGATATAAACGCATTGTTTCTTTGATGATGACATCAAGGTAGACTAAGTTCTTCACGTCTGACTCCTCAACGAGTCTCTCCTTTCCAACATGCTCATCAATTTCAGCTTGGGCAATTTCTAATGCTTTTGGGTTATTAAGCAGCAACGATAAAGCCCAGGTTAATGTCACAGATGTGGTGTCCAAGCCCGCTGCTAGGAGTTGCTGCAGAATGGATTTTACACCAAATGATCTTTTGGATTATATCATGGTGACATGATAATAAGTGCAACAAAACTTTTAAAACACAAATCAACAAATAATGAGGCAGTAGATCGAGTTTGAGTTTACTTACCAGACTTGTGGATTTGATGATTGTATCATGATCAAAACCGGGGAAGTCTTCTTTAGAAGCACCTTGAAGAATGTTAATGAGCACATTCATGAAGACTTGGTTGCCTTCGTGTTGTGCTGCAGAGTTTCCCTTTGTTTTGTGCTCGTTTAACCATCCGTCAATAATGTTGTCCAAATCTTTTGCTGTCTTCTTCATGGCTTTAATGTGTCCACCCAAATCCAAAAACCTCAGATAAGGGATAAAATCAGACACTGAGAATGTCCCAAATAACTCAAGGTACTTCCTTACAACTGTCTGAAGTTGGTCTCCTTCTTCATCGTTTGGCGAAAACCTCTTTCCTGAAATAACCCTAACAATAATGTTTAATGTCAAGCTCCCAAACCATTTTCCCATATCCACCTTCACCATATTTGAAATTTCACCATCTTTGTTCTTTAGCCACCCATCATATATATCTTTCATGGAGGCTCTAAGTTCTGAAACTCGAATATGTCCAAGAATCTCAACACGTTGTGGAGAAAGAACCTCGAGCGTTATCAACTTTCGCACTTGCCGCCAATAATTCCCGTACGGAGCAATGCCGAGAAGCGCATAGTTATAGGACATGACTTTTCCTGCCTCTAATTTCGGTCGACTTGCAAAGACCTTGTCGTTAGTAGTAAAGATTTCTTTGGCGATCTCTGAGTTACTGACCACCAAAGCTTCGTGAACACCAAGCTTGATACTAAAGATGGGACCATATCTTTCTGCCATATCACCTAAAACCTTGTGAGGTAGCTCAGATCCACCAAGAAGGTGTAAGTGTCCGATTATAGGCCATGCGCCCTTTGCTTCTGGTGGTTTTCTACCATTTCCTTTCTTTCCCATCTTTTTATTGAGTATGAAAAACAGTAGTAAAATAAAAAAGGTGGTTCCTACAATTGTTGAAACCGAGAGATGGAACTCCATGATCTGTCTTTTTGTTCGACAAGAGCAATGAATGCTTGTGTGTGTATAACACATTTGTTTGTGTGTGAATATATAGACACACACAGGTAAGGGGCGTTTGGTGTCATAGAATGAAATCATTTAATCGATGTAAGGGGGCATTTGGTGTCAAGTAAACAATGGTGACACAGAAAACGTAAGAAAAACTATTAAATTTTCATCGTCTTTCCATATTTTTATTTTGTCCATTTTGATAAAGAATCAAAAGAAATGAAATTTATATCAAACTAAGTTTTCTACACTCTCGTTGAAAATCAAAGTTGCTATCACATAAAGAAAACTTATAAATCTTGTGTGAATCCATTTTTTTCCATCATACTAATTAAATACTCCTTAAGGGGGTGTTTGGGATGGTTGAATGAAATAGAGTGACGTGTATGTGACAAGAACATTGATTGTTAATGATATAGAGTAAAGGTCATTTCTTTTTCTTTTTTTCTGCATTGTTAATATTATGTGTAACAATCATTAATTAGAATAGGTTTATAAATTTCATTCTATTTAATTTCTCGATAGAATGACACCTTAATGAATATAATATATATACATAATATGAAAAAAGTTTAGAAATTTCGTTTTCGTCCTTTCATGTTTTCATGGTTTTTGCGTTTTCGTCCTTTCATGTTATAATTTTTTTTTCCAAAATAGTCCTGAAGTTCATTATTTTTGGTTTTGTGAAACTTGACTATTAGAGTCAGGTTCTGAAAAACTAGGTTCTAGTAGTCAAATTTCAGTAAAACAAAAATAGAAAATTAACTTGAGAACTTTTCTAGAAAAAAAAGAACATGAAGGGACGAAAACAAAAAAATAAATAAAAACATATTGATTTTTTTCTTAATAAACACTAAATTGTATCTCATTTTTTTATTATTATTATTTTTCAATAACGAACTACCCCTAAATGAATATAATATATATAGTTTTTCTTAACTGACAAAATAGTTGTGTGGAGGATAAATTATATTGGTTCCCCAAAATATTCGATCTACTACCATCCAAAGCCAAAAAAAGACAACTCGAATCTCGCCAAACACTGAAACAGCGGATCCATAAATTTTAGGGAGAATTTCATATATGTCCTTCTAAAACTCTGTAATATTATATATACTCGACTCAAAAAAAGAATGTCATATATATCCTTCCAAAACTTCATAATATCATATTTACCCAATTTAAAACTTTTATATATATACGCTTTTAAACTTTTAAATATATCAAATATATCCAAATTCTTTATTTATTCTTTTTTATTACTTTAAAACTAATATTAAATATTCATTATTAATGAAATGACCAATCTACCCTTTTTAATTTTTAAACTTCATAATATCGTATTTACCCAATTTAAAACTTTAATATCATATATACCCTTTTAAACTTTTAAATATATCAAATATATCCAAATTATTTATTTATTCTATTTTATTACAATAAAACTCATAACAAACATTCATTATTTATGATTACAACATCCTTTTATATTTTCCTTACTACTAAACTTTATAATATCATATTTATCCATGTACAAATATCATATTTCTTAAATATATCTCAATATATCTAAAATGAAAATATATTTATAAAAGATGATTACATCATATCGCTTTACATGACTAGGTTCATGACAACAATATTATCAAAAAAACCAATAATATGTCTATCATTTCGAAAGAAGTTGACAATCCAATATCCATGAAAACGAGTTGTAAACCCAAAATCTTTTACCTTAATACGATCGATGTGTTGTGCTGTGCAGCTTTACGATCGACGTGATTCCATCATGACTAAAGGCTATCGCGATGATTCATCTTCCGGTGTGTGTCACTGTGTTGCTGATCGATGAAGATGGTAAGGAGCGTGCCTCTGATTCCGATGGAAAAGGTTTTTAGAGTAGGGAGGGTATAAATGTCATTAACAAACAAATAATAATATTCACGATTTTTTAAAAAAAAATTGATTGACTTCTTAATTAAAAAAGATTAAATAAAGAATTTGGATATATTTGATATATTTAAAAGTTTAAAAGGGTATATATGATATAAAAGTTTTAAATTGGGTAAATATGATATTATGAAGTTTTGGAATGATATATATGAAATTCTTTTTTTTGAGTCGGGTATAAATGATATTATGAAATTTTAGAGAGACATATATGAAATTCTCCCAATTTTCTATTATGAGGACATAACGCCAAAGTATTGTCGGGGGTTCAATGGAAAACTAACATGTATCGGATTACCTCCATGCACCACCACAAATGCATCCCAATTTCCGCGTGATGCATCACATTCCCCGTGTGATGCATCGACTTTCTGCGTGATACATCACGTGATCCAATGGCTGGCTATAAACTGGTTCATGGATTTTCTGATGCGCACATATATATATATATATATGGGTGGGTTCAATGGAGAACCTCTATACATCGAAGAACCTTGGAGAACCACAATGCATCGCTAGAAAATTGTAATGCATCCTTGGAAGTCGATGCATCACATGGAAATAATGATGAATCACGCGGGAATTGTGATGCATTTGTGGTGGTGCATAGAGTTTCTTCAAAGTTTTTCGATGCATATAGGTTCTCCATTGAACCCACCCCTATATATATATATGGTTGGGTTCCGGTAAGAACCCTCAATTCCGTGCAAAACGTGAGAACCACCCAAAATGCACAAATTTGTACATCAAATGCACAAATAAAAAATCAAATTTCTAACTTAAAACCATTATTATTCTTAAAAAATTGATAAATATCATAATTTAACACTAAAATTATATTTAAAAATTATATTCACTAAATTATAAACTAAATGCACAAATTTGAACTTCAAATGCACAAACTTTCTCAAATGTACTATTCGTATATAAAATCAACAAATTTTAGCATGATATACGTTAATGTTTACATTAAATGCATACATTTATCGAAAGTATAAATTTTAATATCAAATGCATAATTTTATATAGTAAATGCACAAACTTTGGGGTGGTTCTCACGTTATCACGAAGTCAAAGGGTTCTCATGTGAACTTGATCCTAATATATATATATATATATATATATATATATATATATATATATATATATATATATATATATATATATATATATATATAGGGAGTGGATCGAATGAGGACCGTTCTTAAAATGAAGATGGTAGGAACCAATAATAATTTGACACGTCATCCACTTTAATTAATTTAGAATTAAAGTAAATGCATTTGAAAGTTAATAAAAAGGAAGGTTTCAATCATCTAAATCAATCTGTATCTCTCCTCCAAACAATTCTCTTTCTCTTTTATATATATATACATATATATATATATATATATATATATATATATATATATATATATATATATATATATATATATATATATATATATATATATATATATATATATATATATATATATATATATATATATATATATCTTAGTTCAATGGATGAAGACTCACATCCTACTATGTTTTAATGTTTAATATGAACCATGATTGTTGATTGCGTAAACCATTAGTCGTGAATCATATATTTTGTATTGCTTGTGAACAATTTGATGTGAATCACACATGCTTGAGTTGTGCACAGTGTTGTATCAATTGTGAATCATCGGTGGTGGTGTGAATTATAATGGTGTCGTGAATCACCGCTAACGTGGTGAATCACACCAATGACATGAATCATTGGTGGTATCGTGAACAATAAAGGTGAATCTCTAGTGTGTATGTGTGTGTGATTGAGAGAGGAATTGGTAAGTGATTAAATTACTTAATGATTGATTGATTTTATTATTTTTCCTTTTTTAATTTAGATTTATTTTGATGAGGTGTCGTGATCCCATTGGTTCTTACCATCTTTATTTTAAGCACGGCCCTCACGTTATCATTACCCTATATATATATATATATATATATATATATATATATATATATATATATATATATATATATATATATATATATATATATATATATATATATATATATATATATGGTTAAGTTCCATGGAGTCCCATATTAGATTGGAGTCCTGGAGTCCAATATTAAATGTACATATTCATTACAATAAAATGTTTTATTTTATACAAAACTATAATATACACATGTTCAAAAGTGCATTACAATTGACGAGTTCACATCATTTGAAGTTATAACGATAAAAAAAAATTTATATCATGCAAAATTATAATATTTAAACAATATGCACATGTGATCTGATGATGCACTTTGAACATGTGCATATTGCATTTTTGCATGAAATATAACATTTTTATCGTATTGAACTTCAAATTGTGTGAATTGTTCAACAGTAGTTCACTTTTGAACATTTATATATTACATTTTTGCATGGAATAAAATATATTATTGTAATGAACAACTACATTTAATATGGACTCCAATCTAATATGGGACTCCATGGAACTTAAATCTATATATATATATATATATATATATATATATATATATATATATATATATATATATATATATATATATATATATATATATATATATAGAGGTTCTATGGGGCACCACGATGCATTGTGAAACGGGGGAACCAAAAATGCACAATATATTGAATAAGGATGCAATAAGGGCATAATTAGAAGTTTAAACAATTATTTAGTTAGATTAAGATATTTAAAATATTCTATATTCAAATAACCGGATATATATTATGGTAATTGCTAAAATTGTGGAGTTTTTAGTTAGGATAGATTGCATTTGTTTTGACTTTCTATCCATGCATGTCTTCATACGGTTTTCATCTCCACACCTGTAGCTAGACATCCGATTGAAATTGAATTTATATGCATATCTTCAATGCATAATGAAATTGAATTTATATGCATACTGAAATTACCTTAATATGCATATTGAAATTTCCTTAACATATGAGACATTGAGTTTTAGCCAAACCACCCCGTACTGTAATTTACTTTTCTAAATATGTAAATATATTATATACAATCTAATATCAACAAAACGTACACACTAAATATGCATAATCAAATTTAACATTAATATAATGCACTGACTCATTACCAGTACATAAATTACAAAACATTTTCAGTCCTCATATGCATTAACAAAAAAAAAAGATGAACACCATTATGCACTAACTCATTACCAGTCCATAAATTACAAACATTATCTGTCCGAAATCTTACACATACCATACATGCATTATGCATCCCCAACTAAAATTTGCTAAAAACCTGCTAGATAAAACCTTCAAAAATATGCATTTGTGAACTACACTCAATCTGCGGCCACTAAGTCTTAAAGTCGACGCATAATGCATTTCAAAAGAGATGCAACTCAAACCTATATAAACACATACTTCGATTATGAACTAAATACCCTACCGATTGGACCCAAAACTAACTAGGGCATAAAAAACCCCCAAATACGAGATACGCACTTCGATTATGAACTAAACAACTCAAGGAACACGAAATATGCAACAATGCACTTCCATTTAACAAAATAATCGAAGTTGCAACGACGAAAAAAAAAAACGGTTGTTCACACGTGAATGTTTGCTTTCCCCCTTTTTTTTTTGAAAACCCTAGAACCGTATGCATTGTATCTGTGTACTTGAAGAACAAAGTTTAATCTATTTGAGTATGCATGAGCGATTTTCAGGATAAAGATGGAGGGAGGAATCTTAAGCGAAATCCAGAGCAAATACCGATTATGGAAGGAGGGCTAGAATCACGGTATGCAACGAAGGAAAGTGAATTTTAGCTAAATGAATCTTCTTCCAATTTTGCCCCTCCGCGCGTGATATGTTGTGCACCGGTGCAACAAAGTTCAACTTAATTACCCTTTTGCCACTAAAATTTGATCTATTGAAATTATAGATCTAACGGTGTATGGAGGTTCCCAAGTTGCACAATGCATACAGGTTCCCCATAGAACCTGACCATATATATATATATATATATATATATATATATATATATATATATATATATATATATATATATATATATATATATATATATATATATATATATAAAATAAGTTCCCCAGCGTACCAAGAAAAATCATGTGTATCCAACGTACCCCTCATATCCAAGGGTATTTTCATAATAACAACCATCATTCACAACACTTATAAATGATCATTCACAACACTTATAAAATGATCATTCACAACACTTAATTGATCATTCACAACACTTATTTGATCATTCATAACACTTATTTGATCATTCACAATAATTATTTGACCATTCACAACACTTATTTGATCATTCACAAAAATTATTTGACTATTTACAATTCTTCTACACTTATTTGTTCATTCACAACAATTATTTGATCATTCACAATACTTATTTGACCATTCATAATTCTTCAACATTTATTTAATCATTCACAACACTTATTAGATCAATCACAAGAATTATTTGACTACACTTTTTCTACACTCATTTGATCATTTACAAGAATTATTTGACCATTCACAGTATATATTTGATCATTCACAACACTTACTTGATCATTCACATGAATTATTTGATCATTCACAGTATTTATTTGATCATTCACAACACTAGTTTGATCAATTACAGAACTATTTACAATTCTTCAACACTTATTTGATTATTGACAACACTTATTTGATCATTCAAAACACATATTTTTTTTATCATTGACAAGAATTATTTGACCATTCACATTACTTAATTGATCATTCTTCAACACTTATATTTGATCATTCACAACACTTATTTGCTCATTTATAAAAATTATGATCAAATGAATAATCAATTAAGTGAATGATCAAATAAGTGTTGAAGAATTGTGAATGGTTAAATAAGTCTTGTGAATGATCAAATAAGTGTATAGGAATTGTAAATAGTCAAATAATTCTTGTGAATGATCAATTAAGTAATTTCAATGGTCAAATAATTCTTGTGAATGATCAAATAAATGTTGAAGAATTGTAAATAGTCAAATAATTCTTGTGAATTATCAAATAAGTGTTGTGAATGATCAAATAAATACTATGAATGACCAAATAATTCTTGTGAATGATCAAATAAGTGTTGTGAATGATCAAATAAACACTGTGAATGGTCAAATAATTCTTGTGAATGATCAAATAAGTATTGTGAATGATAAAATAAGTGTTGTAAATAATCAACTAAGTACTGTGAATGATCAGTTAAGTGTTGTCAATGATGATTTTATAAGTGTTGTGAATGAACATTTTTATAAGTCTTGTGAATGATCATTTTATAATGATGTGAATGATCATTGTTATTACGAAAATACCCTTCCAGCTGAAAACAAGGGGGACGTGCATGATTTTATCTCCTTTGATCACAACCGTGTTTTTCTAAATCTTGTGGCTTTGGAAGGGTACCATTGGTACACTTGATTCTAATGGGTACCTTTTTACTCCATTCTTCTAAAATAAATGTCCACAAAATTAGAAAAACAAAGTTTTAGGAAAACATAAGTATTACAACTTTTAATCAAGAAAATGAAATTTTCATCCTTAATTATTAATCATTATCAGATTGTTAATTTTTAGACCACATATTAAACGGTTATAACAGGTTTGACAATCTTTAGGGTGTCTAAAATATTTTTTATTTGATATTTCAATTGGATGAGCTTATAGTGGTGAAGGT
Source organism: Centrapalus pauciflorus (assembly GCA_020465985.1). Taxonomy (NCBI): domain Eukaryota; kingdom Viridiplantae; phylum Streptophyta; class Magnoliopsida; order Asterales; family Asteraceae; genus Centrapalus; species Centrapalus pauciflorus. The sequence continues at coordinate 202,051 of JAANYP010003748.1, forward strand.
TGATTTTTTAGACATGTATTACTATATGGAGAATAATGAATGATAAAATATAATTTAATGGATTTTATATAACAACTTAATTTTTTCACTTTACAATGGTTTTTTTTATTTGAGATTTTCACTAATAGAAAACACGTTATTACAGAGGGATAATCCCTCGGTAACGTAATATACCGGAGGTTTGTCGAGGACCGGTATCGGTTACAAATATTTGATACCCACAGAAATAATTTACCGACAGTTTACCAATGATATATTTACTGACGAAACACCGAGAGAATTCACCGACGGATTAGCGAGGGACAACATTACCGACGTATTAACAAGAAAAAGTAATACCGATGAGTTAGCGAGGGACACCATTACCGACGGATTAATAAAAAAACTAATACTGAGGGATTACCGAGCATAGTCATTGCCAACAGTTTACCGAGGTTATTTACCGACTACAGGGCTTTCCGAGAGCTTACCGACAAATAACTGCATTCCTAGAAATAAAAAGTACCTGTTTTTTTTTTAATTATTTCGTATATTTTTAATCAACAATTACAATAATCCAGTAATCCAATACCACTACAAATTCAAAAAAAAAATTTAACATTCTAATTTAATAGAATTCACGGTCAGATGTCATTAACATTCTTGTATCCAAACAACATTCAAATGTAGAATTCGACAACATCATCAACAAAAATTAACCAAGCATCTTAAATGCTAATAAAGTTTAGTCAAACAACAATTTCTATTTAGAAGGACGTGATGAAATTGATGTTAAGTTAGCTAGCAACACGTCATTTAACGCTTTAAAGCGTTCCTCCATTTCCTTTTTTGATCTTCCAAATGTGCGTCCATCTCTTGCTCCATCTCCTTCTTCTGCTCTTCCACGTGTGCTTCAATTTCCTTATCTTTTTCCGCCAACAAGCGTTGAACCTATAAATAATAAACATAGATAAAATTGTTACCACTGAAATACTTAAAATTATAGTCTAGATAGTTCTAATACTTTATAATTATCACATTTACTTAATTATGACTTTTATTTATCTTGACATAATTATGATTAACTTAAACTAATTTTACATTGTTTATATTGCAATTAAACTAACATTTAGCTTATTGATTAACGCTAAACTTGTTAATTAATGTTAATCGTAATTCAGTTAGTTGCAATTATAATTTTAAGACAACATACCATCACGTTATTTTTAGGTTTTAACTTTAAAACATGACTACTTGGCATACACAAAGTTACTTTACAAACTAAAATGACCCTTTAGTTCATCTTTTCCAAGATGTGCATATAGACTCAAATTTATAATCAAATCGAATGCATAGCATCACTAAAATTAAAAGGAATCATCAAATGTGGTCTAGGTGACTCCAATACTTCTACATAGTTACAACATAACTTAATCCTAAAGAAAGATATAAGATAAGAAAGACTTTAAAAGTACACTTCTATTATATGCAATGACATGGTAAACGACAATATAACTCTAAGAGTGGTGGGTGTACCTAACTTTCCCAAACTCGTCTTTATGTACACCTCAGCGCCACATCAGTATTTCTCTCTCCACCTTTTCCCACCTTTCTAACTTGAAATACTCATCTTTCTAAACTTTTCCATATTTCTTAATTTTTTAAAATAAATTCATTTTAGTTAACAAAACAATTAAAACTAAAATAATTAATTTAATAAATATTTAAAAACTATTACATAACTAAAAATTAAAAATTACCGAATTATAAAAAAAACATATCAATAAATAAAAACTAAAATTACGAATGAACATTAAAAAAAAAATACAAACTAGCCGTCTAAATTTGGTATTTGGATGAGTGCAATATGTTCCACGAGATCTGATCCAAGGTTATTGTGTATTTCCCGATTATGAATTTCCAATAACGTATTTTGATATACTTCATTGGAAGCGGAATGTGGATGGAATGGAAGCTCGGTTTCTTGAAATGAACATATCGCGTCTAACACCCCTCCCGATCCCGGAAATGCCACGTCAATATAATATCATAAGTGGCAATAACGCAACGGATCTATAATACACGTGTCATAGGATTATGCAGATTACGGCTAATTTAAAACTTTAACACATACATCAAATACAGTTAATACATTCCTACTCCCACGTTAACAAAACATATCATCCCGATTACTGGATACACAATTCCCAAAACAACTATTACAAATCGTTCTATACAAGATACGAAACTATTACAGATCTTCCATCAATCTCGAATCTACCTCGGCTGCAGCTGAGGTCCTTTCTGATTCCCTGAACATGTTAGACTCGAATACATGAGCTATAAAGCCCGTGTGTACATGAGGGTTGACACTGCACATAACACATAACACATAGCACGCAAACCCTGTCTCTGTCCCTGTTGCCCCGCACACATTTCAGGTATAATATCACAGGTACGAGATCGGAATAACACCCTGGCCCTGAGGGGACCCTTCCCCGGCCGACACACCGCACACAGCAGTGAGCGGCAATAACCCTGTAGCGCAGGAGCGACCCGGCTACAGGCCTTGCCGTATATATACGCCTCAAGGACTGTTAGGGACAGTCAACCCGCGCGATCCCTTTCGCGACTCAATGTCCGTATGGAACACATCACGGACCCCTGCATTCGATCTCACATCTCATACATAGCACGTATAAGGAATAGGATATACCTGAGGTTCACGTCCATGTCCCATATATATATAACACGCACGATATAGCTACACAACTATAAACACTAAAAACGGCACGCGTTTGTAAAAGAACTCGAGTACTCACCTGACTGATTCCCCGAAGTCTGAGCACCCTGATCGAATCCGGCCCGATGTCCGCTAGTCCCTGTAGTCACACGGATAACCCAATAATTAAACACAATCCCTGAATAACACCAATCACATGATCACAATAATCCGGACTCAATTCAAACCCGACAACCCCACGAAACCGAAACCCGATAAATACCTGAAACCCGACCCAACTCGACTCGAAGCAACCCTAAGCAAAACCCCAAATATATACAGAACCCATCCCAAACTGCCCCAAAGAAACCCGACATCGAATTCGACCCAAACCCCTTTTCACAAGATTAAACTCGGATTTTCACTGCAGGCCCTTGGTCGCGCCGCGGACCCTCTGGTGGTCGCGCCGCGACACCACGAAACCCCTGTTCTTGACCTGCGATTTCAGCCTTAACCCAGGAGCAATACTCCTCAATTACACGAATTCAGTCACAATATACACACAAATACACAAACTAATAACCTTTTACAGCTTGGAAATCACCTCATACCATTTCACAACACTCAACTCAATTTAGAACCTCAATTGAAGGAAGCTTACCTCTTGCAACTCAAGAACACTACACAAGGAGATGATGAAGATGATGAATCAGCTTCAATTTCAGCAGAAGGTTGGGTTTAAGGCTTCACTTTGCTGGAGCTCTTCACACAATTCACACACATACACTTTTAGGCTCTCAAGAAATGGATAAGGAAGAAGTAAAGAGATAAACATATAAGTACGTCCCTATCCCAACCGGTCCCGAACCCAATAACCCGAACCCGATATCACATTTTCACTATTAATGCCCATTTAACCCATTTAATCCCGCGAACCCAAAAATATAATCCGTTCATTAAAATTATAACCCGATGACACGCAAGCCCCAATCCCGACACGTATCAATCCACGAAACGGGATATAATTGGACCAACCCAATATTAATAAATTATTTATTCACTAAAATAATTCCACGTACCAGGTCGAAATGACGGATGTTACAAATCCTCCCCTCTTAAAAAGATTCTGTCCTGGAATCTAACGCGAACTCTGGAATAGGTGAGGATATCTCGATCGCATTTCTGACTCGGGCTCCCAGGTGGCGTTGGTACCCTTATGGTGTCTCCACTGAACGAGTACCAAGGCAATCTCTTTATTCTTCAGCTTCTTGATCTTTCGGTCGGTAACGGCCTCGGGCTGCTCCACATATCGTAGCTGATCGTCGACTGTAATCTCAGATAGGGGCACATACTGGTCATCTGTAGCCAGACACTTCCGGAGATGACTCACATGAAAGGTATCGTGCACACCGGCCAACTCTGAAGGCAATCCCAGTCGATAGGCCTGATCCCGGACTCTCTCAATAATCTCGAACGGACCGATATACCGCGGACTCAGCTTTCCACGATGTCTGAATCGGATGACCCCTTTCCACGGCGACACTTTAAGCATGACCCGATCCCCAACGCTGAACTCCAACTCTTTTAGACGGCGATCGGCATAGCTCTTCTGACGGCTCTGGGCGACCCTCATACGCTTCCGAATCACGGCCACCTTGTCACTAGTCTCCTGAAGTAGCTCCGGCCCACTGATAGGTCGCTCACCGACTGTTGGTACACCCTGTGTGACGATAGCAGTCTAAGTGATCCTACATTGTGATTTTAGCAAGTGTTTGTTATATATGTTTATATATGGTTGATATTTATTATTGTTTGTATGTTTGAACTTGATGTAACGTATTACAAGAAGTTCAAACATAAAGTTTAAAGATAAAATCAATCATAAGGTAAAAACATAAGTTTCTATACTTAGTCTATTATATGAAAAGGCAGATTCGAGTTCTTTAAGGTTGGACATTCGAATCTGTGATAGATTCGAATGTGTACCTAGATTCGAATGTAGGCAGATTCGAGAGTGTCAAGAGGACAAACTCGAATGGGCCTTGGGCCGGATTCGAGCTTGGCCCATAACAGACTCGAATCAGCCTCTATAATTAGGGATAGACTCGATTAATTATCAGACTTTTTGCAGAATTCGAGAGTGATTAGGCATTAAGCGATCTCGAGTTTATCATCCGTGTGAGTGCCGTTTCGGAGAGAATCAGTTCGTAGGATCGTTCGTGTGTCGTTCGTTCAGCTTCTGATAGTCTCCGTGTTTATTGATTGAGAGTTGTTTCCTTCTACCCGTTAACGAGGATTCCGCACTCGTTGACGGTTCCGCGTCTAGATAGATCTGTGTTTGGTAGACCTTACAAGTGGTATCAGAGCCTACGGAGTGTTCTTGGTGTTCTTCGTGTTCATCTAGATACATTCTAGGTTTCTTGACGCTATTGGACGGTTTTCTCTCAAAATCGTGTTTTTCGTGTGTTTTTGAGCTTAGCAAATTCTTATTCGGGAAATACTTTGTTATTTTTCACGTTTTTGATCGAAATCATTATTTTTCGTTGTAAAAATATCGATTTAATCTGCAAAACGTAAAGAATTCGAAGTGTTAGCCGTTTTTCGAGTTTGCGGCGCTCGAATCTATTAGGGGTAATTAGGGTTACACTTAGTCTCGAGTCTAACCAAATACGCTCCTTTCGAGTCTGATACAGAGAGTTTTCGAATCTAATTCGAGTTTGTGCTACATTCGAATAGGGTCTCGAGTCTACTTACATTCGAGTTTGCTTCGAGTTTAGTTTAGTTTCGAATATGGTTTCGAATCTGCTGTGTCTTCGAGTTTGCCTTGACCTTCGAGTTTAGGGACTTTTCGAATCTGTCATAATTTCAAATTTAACTGAATTTAACACCTAATCGAATTTAATCCCAAATAAATTGGAATCTAATTATATTCGAATCTATCTAGATTCGAACGAATTAGTTCAAATTAGTTTCGAATTAAATTATTTAAGTTCAATTCAATTACTTTCGGAAAGATGTCAAATCTTCAAAAATTCCTAGAAATGGACCACGAGGTCGGGAAGGCAAACACTCCGCCTAAGCTGATGAAACTCGAGGATTATTACTGGTGGAAAGATCGGTTTACCGATTTCGTGCGTTTTAATGACATGCGCATGTGGGTGTGTATCGACGAAGGATATATTCCACCAATTTCTGAAGTTGAAGGCCGTCAGAGAGTTCTATCTTATCAGATGATGAAGGAAGATGATAAGAAACTCTATGAAGCTGAGAACAAAGCGTTTTCGATAATTCGAATGGCGCTGCCTCAAGATATATTACACACATTCGGACTCAAAAGACGTCTAAAGAACTTTGGGAGTCACTGGAGAAAAGGTGTGAGGGTAATCCAAGGGTACAAAGGAAGCGCACGGAATTATTGAAATAACAGTTTGCGATTTTCAAGGCGTTAAAGGATGAACAGCTGGATGATACCATCACTCGGTTCTATCATCTATTGACGGAGCTTGAAAGTCACGGGATTGAGTATTCTGACACCGACAAGAACAACAAGCTTCTTGATGCCTTACCAGCCAAATGGGCTATGTACGTGGCAATGATAAAGCTAAATGAGGATCAGTATTATACCCAATCTCTGGAGGATATCGTGGGAACGTTGCGGGCGTATCATTTCGAGCTACTGAAGGCCGAAACTGATTACGAACAAGTCCGGAATCCAGCAATGTATTTTGGAAAATCAACAAAACCTTCAGCGACCGCCGATCTGAAGACTGCTACAGCGTTTTTCACCGGAGAAACGTCGTCACCAGCAGAGTCTGATGACACACTGAACAGAGCGTTCTTAGGATTAGGAAGATCGGAAGAACCTCAACCTCAAGCAGCACAGGCGACGACATCTCAGAGCTATTCGAAGATGCCTATGAGCGCAAAATCAACGGAAGAACATTTGAACCTACTTGCTTCATTTGTGGCCGCTTACGGGAACTGCGTTTAGGGAAAGATTAACGATCCTGCTCTCTGGGATGAGGACTACGATCAGGTCGACCCTGATGATCTTGAGGAAATGGATCTAAAATGGCAACTGGCCATGGTAACCCAACGGGTTAAGAGATTCATTAAAAGAACTGGGAGGAATCTGACAATGAACAACAAGGGGATTGGATTTGACAAGTCCAAAGTAAAGTGCTACAACTGTCAAGAACTGGGACACTTCGCCAGAGAGTGTCAGAGACCGAAGGTGGATACCTACCAAGGGCAGAGTCAGCATCAGGGACAGTTTCAGAATCAGTCTCAACAACGATACCTTCCGAGTTCATCTACTGGTCAAGCCAATCTAGCTGGTCTACTATCCAATGTCACTTCAGACAGACAGCTAGATGGTACTTACGACTGGAGTTCACATCCAGAATCAAATGCTCGGGCTTTTATGGCAGAAGTCACGGAAACTGGGTGTGATGGGGAAGAGCAGACCACAAGGACAGCAGTCCGATGTGGGTGGAGAAGACGAATGATCAGACAGTTCTGGAGTTTGCTGCTCAGATGGCCAACGTGGAATCTGATAACTCAAAGGTTAGTCTGACTTACTCTCTTTTTCGCGAATTATGTGCGTTGCGTGTTAATTCTAATGATAGGTTAAATCTAGTCTTAGAATCGCATAAAACCATAACTGCTCAAAATGAGAATTTAAAAGCTGATAACGCTAGCTTAAACGATATTAAGCAAGATCTTAAGGAAAAACTTAAGGCTGATGCTCAAGACGTAATAGTTCTGAAAGACAAACTGAGTGAGCAGTGTGTTAGGTTAGAGCTTATGTATGAGCACGTAGAGGCCTTGACCAAGAGTCTTAAGGACAAAGACATAGAGCTAGCTGAAACAAAGGTAAAGGTAGCCGAGGCAAATAGCAAGTTAGAAAAGTTTAGGAATTCAAGCCTGAACCTAGGGAAAGTTTTAGACGCTCAACGCCAGTCTAAGAAGCCTGTAGGTCTAGGATTTCATGAAATTCCTCCACCTTTTAATGCAAACTATGTGCCTCAACCTCATGAGAAAACTGATAAATCAGTAGACTTAGAGGACCTACCTACACCGACACCAGAGCCTGTAATAGCTAATACACCTAAGGTGACTGACACAACCGTCAAGGTTAAGAAAGTCAAATTTGTGTCTTCCTCCAGTGAAACACCTGCAGGAAAACATAAAATTGATTTTAATGATCAAGACGATGAACCTTTCGCGATAGATGTACAACAGGACCAAGACACTAGTGAGACACCTAAGTCTAAGGGATCACACAAAAAGTCCATAGATAAGATGTCTTGCTTCAGATGTCATGAAAAGGGGCATGTTGCTTCTCACTGTCCGCTTAGGAAAGCCGATGTTACACCTAAGACAGTGAACCCAACACCTGTTAAGCCCTCAACCAGTGTGGCGAGCACCAGTAGTTCTAAAAGTACCGAGAAGACTGTGCAGGCCGCACCAAAACCAGTTGTGAAACAAACACCGGGAAAGGTTGGACCAAAGGAAGTGATTAGGACAAATTCACCGAATCGTGTTATTAATCAATCTAGGTCAGCACCTCAACAAGTCTATAGGAGCACAATACCTAGCAGGGCACACACTCCAGTTAGGTCTCATACTCCAGTTAGACATTATGCACCGGTAAGAGCTCAGGGATCACAGTCCGAAATGCAATATAATAGGAATTATTCTAGAGCTCCACAGCAAATGCCTACTCAAAGGCAAAGAGTGAACTTAAATCACTCGGCACCACAACAAACTCCAGTTCAAAGGCCCAAGTCACCTGAAAGGCGAGATGGGTATTTGAAAGAGTTCAAGTATGTGGACGAGAATGGTATAACCAAGTCAGTTATGGCTTGGGTTCCCCGTGATAACTAACCTATTTTCTTTCATGTGCAGGAGATTACCACAGGTCCAAACAATAAATGGTTCGTCGACAGTGGATGCTCCAGGCACATGACAGGGGAAAGAGGTCTACTTACGGACTTCAAGGGTGGGAATCGGGGATTCGTATCATTCGCGGGTAACAAAGGAGGAAATATCACGGGTACCGGAGTGGTCACTAATGGGACGATCAAGTTGGCCCAAGTTTATCACGTTGATAAACTGGTTCACAATCTCATTAGTGTATCTCAAATCTGTGATAAGAAGAATTCAGTGTTGTTCACTGACACTGAAGCGTTAGTGCTAAAGCCGGGATTCAAGATTCCTGAAGAATGGGTATTGATGCGGGCACCAAGGAAGAATGACTTGTACATGCTGGATATGAACAAGCCGGAGACTTCTATGGGGCCAATTTGTTTATTATCCAAAGCTTCGAAGACGGAATCGGTACTGTGGCACAGACGCATGGCTCACTTGCACCTAAGAAAGATGAACTACATAACGAAACATGGATTGGTGCAAGGTGTGCCTATGAAGAGCTTTCAGTTCGAGGACAAGTATCTACCATGCAAGAAGGGCAAACAACACAAGAAGACACACAAGTCCAAGACGCAGAACTCCATAACCTCAACATTCGATTTGTTGCACATGGACCTTTTCGGACCAATCAACAAAAGGAGTATAGGAGGTAGTTGGTACTGCTTAGTTATCACTGACGATTACTCACGATTTTCTTGGGTTTTCTTTCTTGGTACAAAGGACGAGACGGCTTCCAAGCTCATCGGGTTCTTAGACCAAGTGGAGAATTCCTATGGAACAAGGGTTAAAAGAATACGTAGTGATAATGGAACTGAGTTCAAAAACACTGTAATTGGTGTATATTGCCTATCAAAGGGCATAGTGCATCAATTCAGTGCACCATATGAGCCTCAACAAAATGGGGTGGCCGAACGTAAAAACAGGACACTAATTGAGGCAGCTAGGACTATGTTGTCAGATTTAAAGCTTCCTACCATGTTTTGGGGGGAGGCAGTGAATACCGCATGTCACATTTTAAACAGGGTCCTAACTGTCAAATCTTTAAACAAAACCTGTTATGAAATTTTGAATAAAAGGCCACCTAATTTAACTGGCTTCGAACCGTTTGGGGTACCATGCACTCTTTTGCGAACAAAACATCAACCTAAGTTTGGTGAAAAGGCTGACGAAGGATACTTCCTAGGTTATGTGCCGAACTCACCAAACAAACGGGTTTTTAATAAAACAAATGGTATGGTTGGTACGGTAGAGATTGTGTATAACATTGAAGTCACTAGTTATACACATGAACCCCAAACTGGTCCGGAATGGATATTTGACTATGATAAATTATAAACAGAATCCTATCACAGATACATACACTACATCTGAACAAAATTCGATAGTCATTGAGGCATTTAAAGATGCTTTTAATGTTGAATCTGAGAAAGAAAATCCGGAAAGGGAACTGTCGAATGATGAGAAAAGGCAGCTATGGTTTAGAAAGGAAGAGGAAAGATCTGAACTAGCTGTGAAAAAGAAGATAAGAGTGCCAAGTTCAGGAAACTATTCTGGAGGCTTTCTTAGCTGGTTTTTCGACAGAAAGTTACAACTCTTCGTGCTAAAGAGACGAGATGGGCCGCAATATCTAAAGAGAAAGTTGAAAGTGTTTAATACGCTGCCCAAATGCGAGGTCAAAGAACTGGCATGGAAAAATCTGATAAACCTAGGAGATGACCAATATGCTGAAGTGATAGCTCGAATCATAAGAAAATAAGGTCGATCTGGAAGGTTTGAGAGGATTAAACCAAGGGAAGGAAAGAGAGTCATGGATGAATCGAGGATAGATCCATTGACTGGTAAACCTTGGATGAAGATGGTCTACAAGCCAGTCCGCTGTCTGAAGAAAGTTCCGTCGAAAACAATGCCACAAGATGTTCTTGCGAACTTGAAATGGTGGTACGTTGACAACGAATCAGCAGAGGCAGTCATGGAAGATCATGAGGACAAGATAATTTTGAAAGTATATGATCCTTTGCATCTTGTAAACCTATCTCAAAGTGACTTGCAGAAGCTTCATGAACAACCTATCTATTACCATGAAGGTTGGA
>JAANYP010003749.1:0-29760 GCA_020465985.1 Centrapalus pauciflorus
CCATGTGTACCTGGAGAACTCATCAACCATTACTAGAGTGTATCTTCTTCCTCCTAGACTTGGGACATTTACAGGTCCAAACAAGTCCATATGGATTAAGAAGAGAGGAGTATCAATAGAGAAGTTGTGTTTGGATTTAAATGATGATTTCCTATGCTTGCCTTTCTCACAAGCTGTGCAGAGTTTATCTTTAACAAAGGTCATAGAAGGCAAACCTGTCACCAACTCTTTCTTACAGAGTTTATTGATGTTCTTGAAGTTCAGGTGTGACAGTCTTCTATGCCATAACCAGTTTAGATCAGCGTTGGTTCTTGTGAGAAAACAGGTTTCAGTTGTGGGATCAGCAGAATGCAGCAGAATGCATATCCACAACATATACACCTTTCTTTCGTTGGGCACACAGCACAACTTTGCCTTGGGAATCCAATATGTAACCCAGGTGCTCATCAAAGTTAACCTTGTAGCCAGCATCACACAGTTGGCTTATGCTAACAAGGTTATGTTTTAGCCCAACCACATAGGCTACCCTTTTGAACACTGCAGCACCAGCTTTAAGAGTTCCATATCCCTCAGTGGATCCCTGTACATTGTCACCAAAGGTGACTTTTGGCCCTTTTTCAGGCCTGAGATCACTCAGCAGTTCTTTACAACCTGTAATGTGCCCTGAGCAGCCACTGTCCAAGTACCAAACCTGGGAAGGTTGTTTTTCCTGCAGAGTGAGAAGAGAATTATTAGTTATTTTTAGGGGAACTCATCACACAGATGAGTTCTCCTACTTCATCAACACTTGTTGATGGATTTTGAATGTCCACACTAATATTCCCTATTTGAATGGTATCAGTTTGAATACCATCCTCAGTGACTATGTAATTTCCACCACTGCTTGTAACAGCTGTGAGGGAAACAGCAGAGCCAACAGGCCTCAAGTCCTCAGGTTCAGGACAATCCTTGGCCAGATGTGTCTTCTTCCCACACTTATAACATTTTCTCTTTTTGGTGCTTTTGGAAGAAGGTCCTTCAGAAACACATTCTGAACTGTTTTTGTGGATTCTTTCAGCAGGTTTAGCAATTTTTGCAGAATCAACAGCTTGTGTGTTAAGTTCATAGGCCACAGCTTTGACTGTCTCTTCTTTCCTCTTTTTGGGAGGACAGATGTCAAAGACAGGAAGCTTGATTGGCCTTTGAGCTTCCACAGGTTTGGGAAACTTATTCCCAGTTGTCTCAGTTTGAGCAATGGCTTTGCCTTTGCCCCTACTGAGTTGTGCTTTATGCTGCCTATCAGCATACTCACTGTGTTTGGTTTTGAAAAACTTATTTTCATTTAAAACCAACTTACCACCATGATTTGAAAACTTATTTGAAATCACAGCAGTTTTGTTTTCAACCTGAGACTTACCCTTGTTGAAAACAGGCTGCTTACTTTTTGAAAACTTATTTTCAAAATGTTTAGCATCAAAAGGATTAACATGCTTTTTACCAACAGCTTTGGACTCTGAACCTGTTTTGTCAACAGGCTTAGCATCCACAGCTTCAGTTTGAGCATGTTTTCCTTTCTTCTGCTTGTGTGAGCTAGCATAGCACTTAGCAGGCTGTTTTGGAGAACAAACTCCAACATCAGCTTTTGAGCTGAGTTCACACAAGCTGTCAGTATTTTGAGGCCTGACAAACCTGTTTGTTGAAATAAGTTTACCATTCACATTTTGGATGAATGTATTTGGAAGTTCACCAAGAGTGGACAAGTCTTCTTTCAAATTACTTATTTCAACAATGGAAGCTGCTGTGTCAAGATCCCCTCCAAGATAGGCTTGGATTTGAGCAGGAATCTGTTGACTGATACAATGGCTGACTTTTTGTGCAGATTGGCACCAAGAGTCAACTATCTTTTGAAGCTTAGCATGCTTTATATCTGTTTCTCTCTTTTCTTCCAGTAAAATGGAGTTGATGTGTTTTAATTCATCAAGCTCAGTTTCCAACTTATAGAAACTGTCCAGTTTACTGGTTTTAGTTTTAAGATCAGCTTTAAGCTTAGAGATTTCAGATAATAAAGCATCATGCTTCTCAACAGCAGCTTTCAGATCAACAAGCATGTATTCAAACATTTTAACTTTTTCTTCAGAACTGTAAGCCATAAAATTTTGTACCTTATACATCATTGTAGGATTCCAGTTCTCCAAGCTGCTGAAGGCTTCAGCTTCAGCCATGTCCTGTTTGAAACTGCTTGTTGATGGAACATCAGAGTTGGCCATCAGACACTGATTATCTTCTTCATCAGATGATGAATCAGATTCCTCCCAGTCACATGTCTCAGCCATGAGTCCCTTCTGGCGATTGGAAGACACAGAGTTTTCCAATTTCCTCAGCTTAGCCATGGCCATAAGGTACTTAACCCTATAGCCATCATCCCTGTTAGTCTTGATAGGTTTGGATGACTGACCAACAGCTTTTGACACACAGTCAGCAGCTATATGGCCAGTTTTGCCACACTTGAAGCACTCAGCCTTGGATTTGTCAAATGCTTTCTTTTTGCCAGCACTTGCACCTCCTTGCAGCATACTTCTTCCAAACCTTCTCTTGCTGAACTTTTTGACAAGCATAGCTATCATTTGCTCATCATCTTGTTCAGTAAGATCTGCAGCCTCTTCTTCTTCAGACACCTCCTCCTTATCATCATCCTGTTGATCAGGTTGAGTGAACACATCACTCACCTGATTAACAGACTGTCTCACATTAGCCACAAAGGCTGTACCTCTTCTGGACATTTCCAAGGCATTCCTCTTTTGCTGCCTTGATTGTTCATCATTCAGTAAGGATCCATACAGATTGACCAGATCCATACTTCTGATAGTACCTGAGTTTCTTAGGATGGTTGAGAAATAGTTCCACTCCTCAGGTAAAATGTCCAGAAACTTGTTCACCAAAGTAAGACTGTCCTTGGTGATCCCAACAGCTTTGAGATCATTCACCAGAGCAGTGAACCTGGTGTAGGTTTCTGTGAGAGACTCCTTTGGTTTGGCAAAGAAGAGTTCATACTGTCTAACAAGATTGTTAATCCTGTTGTCCAGTGTGATTGTGGGTCCATCATAGACGGTACACAGAGTATCCCACATCTCCTTTGCAGTCTTCATCTTCTCAACCTGCTTGAACACATCATCAGGAAGAGAAATGACCAGGTTGTTTCTGGCCTTTGCATCCAGAGCTACCATTCTCTTGTCTTCATCAGACCATTGAGCTTTTGCTTTCTCAAAGGTCCTGATTTCAGGAGCAGCTCCTTCAACCGCTGGAGTTATTGTAGTAACAGAGGTTGGCACATAGGGACCCTCCATCACTATCTCTGGCAGTTGTACATCCAGATTCTCTAAATAGAGCATCATTCTGCACTTCCAACCAGAGAAGTTTTGATGATTAAATTTTGGAGGCTTGCCCATAGAGCCATTGTCATAGTAAGAAGAGTTTGCAGCACTGTTGTCCATGGAAACTTGGGATTATGAGAGATCTAGAATGACACACACTCTAAACTGCTCTGATACCAGTTGTAGGTCCCGAAAGGTTCCCAAAGTATATAGTAATAAACTGTAGAGGGGGGGGTGAATACAGTATTTAAAATCTACACACTCTTTTTCTCAATGTTTGTATGTATTATCAACAAATGTTAATTACAAACAAGCTTGACTGCGGAATTGTTCAAGCTGAGATGACAGAATACAACAGTATGGTTTCTAGTCTAAGACACACTCAAACTAGATTACAATGAACACACTCACTAAGATGCACTCACTGTATTTTACAAGACTTTAAGGAACAGCTTTGGTAAACAGCTTAGACACACAGAAGCTTGTTTACAGAAGATTTGCATGCATGAATATCACACTTGCACGTTCACTCTTGGTTTAAGCACTTAGCTTTCTTCACATTCTTTCTGATCTTAGAAGCTTCCTTTTATACTCACTTAGAGGATCTAAGAGAAACATCTTCATTGGGCAGAATGAAAAAGGAGAAGTCTTGTTTGAAAAGACAATATAACTTTTCTGCACTTTTCTGAAAAGCAGACTTGCCTTCTCTTGTGCAGAACTTTTGTCTTTTTACTTTCTACTGTTGCATTGCCTTTAACCATTTTAGGAATGTCAACTTTGCGTCTTTCTTCCTTGTAAAGGCCTATTTTGATATAAGAAAAAGGTCTGTCACCCTTTTTCAAATATCCGTTTGTCTTCATGTAACAGAACAGCTTGGGCAGGCTGAGCGGTTCTGCTTTCCACTTTGTCTTCAACTGTGTAAACTGATCTGGTAGTTAAAAACAATACATGATGACTTGGAAACAAATTCCATAAAGTGTTTAGCCTGTTTACAAAGAACAGGTTCTGTTCACAAAGAACAGAACACTTTTTAAAAATGCCCAAGCTGCTCAACAGTGTAGAGCAGCGTCGACAGTTTATGTCCAGCCTGATCAGCAGACTGATCAGCTTGGACAAACTGTTTTGGTTGCAACACATGCAACGTATAGAACAGCTTTAGACTGATATTGCAAATCATTTTCAGGTTTCAATAAGGCATATAACAGGCCTTAAATTCAACCTACAAATGTATCAACAGGTTTGATTATAAAATCTCCCCCTCAGATGTAGAGCAGGTTTGACTGAGGCCTTTTTGTGCCTAACACTATCAGCTTCTCTTTCAAACGCAGAAAACAAATTTCTTTGAGTATGAGAAAATTGAATATCTGAATTTCTAAAGAAACTTGAATTTGAATGATCAGACTTTTGCGAACTCTTCTTTTTGAAAAACTGTCCGGTTCTTGCCTGTTTCTGATAATACTTGGTATTTTTCTGTGAAAATGTTTTCTGATTAGAATGACCAGTATTTTCAGAAACTTTAAGAAAATTTGACTTCGAAGATTCACCTGTGTAAATCTTGACCGGAAGTTGTTCAATAATTTTATCTTTGCCGCTGTGTATCTTTAACAGATACTTAAGTTTAAGATCTGAAGAAGAATCAAACTTAGCAAAGTTAGTTAGATTCACTTCACTTTCAGAAGACAAACCAGAGTGATCAACATTGGATTTTAAACACACTGAAGAAGGGGTCTTAACCTTTGACTCAGTTGACGAAGTAAACACATGTAATTGTTTTGTAAGATGAAGTATCTGATGTTCCAAACTTTTGATAATGACTAAATTTGAATTTCTGTCATGATCAAATGATTGGTAATCAGATTTAAAAGATTGTTCTTTGATTAAGAACATTTGTCTTTCATCTTCAAACAATTCAGATTTTGATTTAAAATCTTGTTCTTTAAGTAAGAACTCATGTCTTTCCTTCTCAATCAAATCTTTAGTTAAAGACAACTCTTGTTGAAGAGCAAAAATTTCTTCATTTTTGTTTAAAATACAATTCTGATCAGTTGGTTTTGTCTTACAAAGTGTATCTTCAAGATCCTGAACTTTCTTGTAAAGATCAGATCTTTCAGGCAAAAGATATTTCAGTTGAGTTGCATTCTGAAAATTTTCTTGTTTCAGCTCATCAAGTTCTTTAAGTAATTCAGATATTTTCAATTGATGAGCACAACTCTCAGAGTTTTGTTTTTCTTTTAAGCTTTGAATTTCTTCATTCAATATTTGTACGTCACGTAACGCCAAATGTTTATCAGTATTTAACTGAATGAGAATGTCGTAATTGTTCTTACGAATCTTTTCAGATTCAGTAAGTTTTGCAATTAGCTCAGACTTTGAAAATTTTTCATATTCCATTATGAATTGCAGAAAAATTGAATCTTCCAAGATCTTTTATGGAGAAACTGAGTGAATTCTGATAGCCCTTTGAAAAGCTATTTCAGTTAATGTTAACTAGTGAAAAATCAGCTCTGAAATGACTTTTTGGCGTTGAAATTTCAGCTTTTCTGCATAAAATTGCCTATAACTTTTTTCTGGAGTGGATTTGAGACTCGAAAATTTACCGAACCGGCTATGCCAATTCTAGAATTATAGATCTCTTTTCAAGCTTCGATTTGGCGTATGGTAGGCCTTCTAACGATGTTCCAGTCAAAAGTTATGACCAATTTAAGCAGCAAAGATCAAATACTCAAAACTCGAATGATATTGGATGAAACTCGAATGTATAAGAATCAAACTCGATTGATGAAGACTCAAACTCGAATAAAGAATCATCAAACTCGAATGAATAAGTATAAAACTCGAATGATTG
The DNA here is from genome assembly GCA_020465985.1 of Centrapalus pauciflorus. Lineage (NCBI taxonomy): Eukaryota > Viridiplantae > Streptophyta > Magnoliopsida > Asterales > Asteraceae > Centrapalus > Centrapalus pauciflorus. The sequence goes on from JAANYP010003749.1 coordinate 6,196, forward strand.
AGTATGAAACTCGAATGAACAAGAATGAAACTCGAATGAAGAAGGTATTAAACTCGATCAATTAAGCTTGAAACTCGATCAATTAAACATGAAACTCGAATGATTAAGGCTTAAAACTCGAATCATAAGGCATGAAACTCGATGAATGTATTATCAAATGTTGGGAAAATGGTCCCGAAAACACTAATAAACTTTCACAGGATTTTGCACAGGATCGAAATAATCAAACTAATATTCTTTTATTGATCAAACTGAATTCACACTACAATCTATTGAATTTACACACACTTTGAAATGTTTACATATGGTTCCTATATATACTAAGTCTAAGAGGTGCGACGAAAGGTTGCAACTCTTCATGGAACCCTTTCACGAATGGTTATGTCTTTTCGAATAGACACACCCTTTCGGTTTTAACTAAGTGCTATTTTGGTCCTTGCACTTTCTATAGTTACATAAACAATACAATACTTAAACTATTTACATAATAAATCCTATACTTTATGTTTTTGTCATTATTTCCAACATTCACCCCCTAATGACAAAAACAGTAATCCTTGAGCAATCTTACTCAGTGTTGATTCCTTCTTCTTCTTGTACTTCTTCATCATCTTTAAAATCTTGTAAACTTGAACTTGCAAATAAGAGAGTTGACTCTAAATCTTCTTCAACCAAATTCGTCTCTTCTAGTCTTTGAAATCTTCGAGTTCCTTCACGGCAATGTGAGGCATAATGTCCATATTTATTGCAGTTGTAGCATTTTATTTTGCTGAAGTCTCTTGTGGATCTCTTATCTTCATTATAATCCTTCAGCGTGAGTTTCCCTTGCTTTTGACTGTTGTAATGACGTTCACGGCGTTCACGGCCAGTATTGTTGTCGTGTGTCAACAAGAGCTTGTCTAGACTTTCGGCATGTATGTTTTTCTTGAATTTCACCCTTTCTTCAAATGTTTTCAATCTTCCAATAGTCTATTTTTCTTAAAAAACTTTATACTTTGTAAAACCTTTAAATACTTTGAATCTTAAAACCTTTAAAAACTTTAAAACTTTAAAAAAACTTGAAATCTTTAAAACTTTAGTTTTTCAACTTCTATAAAAAACTTGAAATGAAACTTAAAAACTTAATAAACTTGTATATGTGTCAAACCTTGCATATACTTAAAAACTTTTAAAACTTGTATGTGTGTCAAACTTTACACATATAAACACTTTAAAACTTGTATATGTGTTAAACCTCACATATACTAAAAACTTTAAAAACTTGTATGTGTGTCAAACCTTACACATACCAAAAACTTAAAAACTTGTATATGTGTTAAACCTCACATATACTAAAAACACTTTATAAACCACTTGTATGTGCTTCAATCCTCACACACACATTAAACTTAAAACACTTGTATACTTAAAACTTTAAATTTATGTGCTTCAATCCTCACACACAAATTAAACTTAAAAACACTTGTATACTTAAAACTTTAAATTTATGTGCTTCAATCCTCACACACAAATTAAACTTAAAAACACTTGAATATAACTTTTATAAGTTATAAAAACATAAACCAATAATAAATTATAAGTTACGTTATAATCTATTTTATCACGAAACCTAATTTTATTATAAGTTACGTTATAATAAAATTAAAACTAAGATTTCTATTTAATTTTATTTTCTATTAATAAAATTAAATATAAGGTATTAAAAGAATACCTAACCTTTACAATGTTGGGCTGGTTATAAGTGTGGATCCGATCTGGATCTGAATGCAATTCACGGCTGGGTTTGGGCTCCTTCTTCACTGGACCCTTGCCTCTTCTCTTTTCACTTTCTTTTGTGTGAAACGTTTCTTAACAGAAACGGTGGCTACCTTTTCTCCTCAACCGGCGTATCTTTTCCCTTTGCTTGAATCGATGCCTCTCTTCTTGATGAATCGCTGCAACCCTAATCTGAATCGGTGTAACCTATCTTTGGTTTATTTCGAATCGGTGGCTATGGCTTTCTCGAATGTGTTTCAGATTTGGGGCAAAACAGGAACCCTAATCGCTGCCTCTATTTGATGGTGGCTATTGGTGGTTCTGCGACGGTGGTGGTTCAGTGATGGTTTTGCCCGTGGGTTTTTTTTTTCTTACGGTGATGGCACTATAGTGATGATTTCTGTCCGTGGGTTTTCTCCTACGGCGATGGTTTCTTATCCGTGGGTTTTCTTGCGGTGATGGCTCTGTGATGGTGGTTCTGCCCGTGGGTATTCTCCTACGGTGGTGCCTTCACGAATCAGGTTCTATCTCTCTGATTCTTGTTGCCTTCGATTCAGTATGAAACTATGAATTCTTAGGGTTTACAGTATGCAATTTTTGATAGGGCTTACTGTCTTTTTTCTGAAAAAATCCGTGGCCTTTGACTTTGTTGCCTTCGGTTCTGTGGGTTTGCCTACTGTTGGGAATTTGATTTCAATTCTAATTGAAATCTGGGAAAAACTTGATGAATTGGTGCCGAGAGTGTGGTAGAACAATTCCTATGTTCGGCCGCCCTTGGGTATCGATGGTATTTTTCAGATATCCCTAAATGACGATGATTTCTAACAATCAACGCCTTCTGGTGTGATTCAAAGATTGTAATGGTATATGATGATACTTTGGGTTTGATTAAGCCTGGCGCTCTGATACCAAATGTTGGGAAAATGGTCCCGAAAACACTAATAAACTTTCACAGGATTTTGCACAGGATCGAAATAATCAAACTAATATTCTTTTATTGATCAAACTGAATTCACACTACAATCTATTGAATTTACACACACTTTGAAATGTTTACATATGGTTCCTATATATACTAAGTCTAAGAGGTGCGACGAAAGGTTGCAACTCTTCATGGAACCCTTTCACGAATGGTTATGTCTTTTCGAATAGACACACCCTTTCGGTTTTAACTAAGTGCTATTTTGGTCCTTGCACTTTCTATAGTTACATAAACAATACAATACTTAAACTATTTACATAATAAATCCTATACTTTATGTTTTTGTCATTATTTCCAACATCAAACTCGAAATAAGCATATATCAAACTCGAATGAAGCATTCAGCAAACTCGAATGAAGCATTCATTAAACTCGAATAAAGCTTTCATAAAACTCGAATGCCTTCTTTATAAAACTCGATTGCCTTCTTTATAAAACTCGAATGCCTTCATAATAAAACTCGAATGCCTTCTTTATAAAACTCGAATGACACTATGAATATAGTTATGTCCGAGTTTTATCATGTTTCAACAAAAACAAGATCAGATTCGAACTTTTTCAACAAAAATCCATGATTTGACCTCAAATTGATTTCGAGGGTTCGTTTTAATAGCAGAAACAACTTTTGTGAAATCACTTTGGCTAATTCTCGATTAAAAACCAAAAATTGACCAAAAACCTCAAGAACACACACTTTTTCAAAAAATATGAAATTTCTCAATTAAATTCTGTGTGTTTTGAGATAATATTTGATGTTTATGTCATCAGATTCGCCTTTAAATTTCACACCTTCGATCCAAAATTCAGATCATTTCATCCACAGAATCAAAATCCTCAATTGATTTTCAGATTTTCAAAAAAATGAATATAACAGTGTTCTAAAAAAATACGATTTCAGATTCAAATTCACTCAAATTCAGCCATATTAGGCTCTGATACCAATTGTGAATTCATATTTCTAGCAATTCATACAACATAGAACAATTCATATGAACAATTATCAATCCAACACATTATATTGAATGATTAAAGAGAGAAATATTACATTGGTGTTCTTGGCTTTCTTGCAAAGCAATCCTTCTTTTCTCTCTAATTCCAGCCGTGTCTTTTTGTGTAATCTGAGATTCCTCCTTCTATCAACAGTACACAGATACCTCTTTTTATACTTAATACTCAAGCTTTGAGTATTTACAATCCAACCCCTATACTATTGAGTAATTACAATTATATACAATATAATTGTTTCATCTCTATTATTTATTCCCAACAACTTATATAAACATTAATATGAGATGTTATGAGTTAGTAGTTACAAAATTTGATGAAATATAAGAATGCAAATAAGTAGAAGGATGGATCCTCAAGGATTTCACCAAGAACACTTGAAATAAACTTGAAGAACACTTGAAAGAACAATAGTTGCAAACTTTTGGCTTTGGTTGACACCTTGGCCGATATTTTTGAATGAAATGAGAGTGTTTTCTTGTGTTTTGGAGGTGTGAAAATTTATGAAAGTGAGCTCCCTATTTATAGAGAAAATTTGGTCTTTCAAAGTGGAGGTTGAGTAAGGATTTGGATGGAATGAAAGGGTATGATGAATGAGGATTTGATGGTGATAGTGTAAGGTTGTTTTAATAAAAAAAAGAAGTCAAACTCTATAAAAGTACTACCTATGGGCAGATTTTTGAAGATATTATCTTGTATTTTCATTTTTTTATATGTATTTAGAATGTATTCTTGTATTTCCCTTTTTATGTAAATTCATAAATACTTTGGAATGAATTTGTTTAATGAATTGTTTTAGTCTTGCATAATTAATGTTACATAAGTGTATTAATGAATGATTAGTGTCACTAATCATAATTTAATTATGTACTTAGTTGAATTGATCCTCCGTATCGTAAATCGATCGGATTAATTGATTTTTCGATTCATCGCACCGATGAATTTGATTCTAATTGAATTGAATTTCCTTATGAACATTGTTAATCACTTTGATTAATTGCTAATGACCATTGATTAGGTTATAATTGGCTATTAAATACTGATTAGGTCATAGTTTGTTAACCTGGATTTGTTCCGGATGTTACAATTATCAACTAATCCCTATATATATACACATTACAACTATTGTGTAATTACAATCAAGCCCTTGAACAATAACAAAATATTGTTTTCAACTCTATTATAATTGTACCTAACAATCTCCCCCTTAGAGATGAAAATAATTTCCATTTAAAGTTCTCTGTTCAGGTTGATTCTTTTCTTGAATCTTCTTCTTTTCTTTGATCTCTGAATCTTCTAATAAAATCTTCTTCTTCATTGTCTCTCTCTGATCTTCACATCTCTTCTTTTCTGACTTTCTCTTTTCTTGCAAGCACACTCCCCCTTGAATCATGAATTGCTTTTAAATCTCTCCCTTGATCAGTTCTTTTGATATAATGTAGTGATTGTCTTCAATTGACTTCAATCTACTCAACAGTTGTCTCTGAAATTTAGCTTTTCTCCCCCTCATGATGATCATAAGAAATATGAACGTCATGCAAAATCTTCAGAGACATTGATTCATTATAGTTTACAGAAGACGAATTACAACAACAATTAAAATTTTAGAAATATTACAAATTAACTTTTTCCCCTCAAACTAATATCCTCTCCCCTTATACTAAACAAATCTATCTCATTCCCCTCAAGAATTTCACTCCCCCTGGAATTGATACTATTTCTTTTCAGAACAAAAACAAAGCTTTTCAACTTTGGGGAAAATGAAACAAATTCATTTTGTGAAATAACGAGTCCAGGTCCACATAGGATTCCTGTTTGCACAATAGACATAGTCTATGTGACCTACGTTCAGCGCTGGCGTGATATTAACACTAGTAGGATTTCCAAATAGTCATCATGAAATCCCTTATCATGAAAGAATCACTCGTATTTGTTCCGGCTTAGTCACTTTGGACTAGTAGTTTATAGTCACGCAGACTGTAAGACTCGATGTGTCCTAAAAGTGTATATAATCAGCTCTAGACACAATGTGCATCAAATGAAGTCGGAAACCGGAGCAAATGTCTTCCTTGTTTCATTATCAATAATATCCAAATGATATATCGATAGAAATGTGTAATATCTTTGTGATTATTGAAACATAAATATTTTGAGAGATAATTGAGTAGTTGGTGGGGTTAAGTGCATGCGTCACTGAGTCCATGACGTCTTTTTCAATATCAAGTTGCCTAGGGCTTGATAGATTATGTGGTTTACCCAGCAAAGACAGTGTAGTTAGGATTTTATTTTCTTTAAATCCTTTCTCAACTCTCAGCTCTAAGCATTTTTCAACTAAGCTCCCTCCGGCTCACTTTTCAAAAATAGATTCAGTCAGCTTTATAGTGAAAGCATGAAACTGATGCACCACCATCTCCTTTCAATATACCCCTCTCAGTTACATTTTACCTCTACTCGACCCTGTCAGTATCCCGTGATAACTGACACTTCTCAACTAGTAGACCTAAAGAACCCTCACCCACACAAACTATAGATGGTTTGCTCATTGGGTAGGTCTTCCGGTTCTGGTTAGACCATAGAAGCGATATTTATGCTGATCACTCAGTTTGGTGCACAATCGGAGTCAACAGAAAGATTTTCATCTTTGAAGCTCAAGGGATATGATGAAATTCAGCTTATATGAGATCATATATTTTACTCAGATAATTTAGGAGATATCAGAATGAAATGAAAAATCTGATATATGATATGAAAAGAATCAAATTTTCTTGAAAGAATACTTGGGAGATAACAGGAGAATCTAGTATGAATTGGAAGAGTTATAACAAAGAGAATCTCAGAAGAAATAAGATTATGAAAATCAATGAGATTAGATCAATTGATCTCAATGATATATTCAGAGAATCATAAAAAAAATTCCTTTACAGGCTTACAGCTCAAAACTTCTTTTTATGTGTGTATTAAATATTTTCGTGAAAAATCACACACAGTTTTTGAAAAATGTCATCGTCAAAGTATCTGAAACTCCCCCTGGAAATAAGCACAAACAGTTAGGCAACTCATAGAAATTAATCAGGAGCAAAAAATTGTAAAATAAAACTCCCTCTTTATCTATCCAGCTTCAGAGTTGAATGCAGGGAAGGAATTCCAGAAAGATTCGTCTATCAGAATCGGGTTCTAATCAGAAATGATTAGAAGCCATTTGTCGCAGAAGCTCGGGTTTCAGTCTGAAGTAACTGAAAACCATTAGCTTGGGTTCTGTAATGAAAAATACAAAATCCAATTTTAGTGAAGATCGGGTTCTGCTCTGTTGTGAGTAGAAGCCTCTGGAATTTAAGAACGAGTTCCAGTCTGTAATGATCTGGAAGCCTTTAATTCTGGTTCTATACTAAGAAGTACAAAAAACCATATCCGATGAAGACCGGGTTCTAGTCTGAATTAACTAAAAACCAATTGAATATAAGAACGGGTTCTGCACTGATGTGTTCAGAAACCATTGAACTGAAGAACGGGTCCTGAACTGAACTGAACGGGAACCTTTGTTGATCAAATTGAAGAACGAGTTCTAATCTGAAAATGATAAGAAACCTATAACCTGCAAAATTTAAGATGTCTTTGGTATCCAAACAGATTTGGTTCCAGACTTGTTAGCGCTCTTGGTACCCATTTCAAAATGGGTTTTGGTACCCTTTTGTACTTGGGTTTAGGTACCCACTTCTACTTGTATTTAGGTACCCATTGCAAGTTATAACTATCAGCTTTTCTCTCAAAAGCAAAAAACAAATTTCTTTGAGTATGAGAAAATTGAATATCTGAAATTCTGAAAAAACTTGAATTTGAATGATCAGACTTTTGCGAACTCTTCTTTTTGAAAAACTGTCCGGTTCTTGCATGCTTCTGATAATACTTGGTATTTTTCAGTGAAAATGTTTTCTGATTAGAATGACCAGTATTTTCAGAAACTTTATGAAAATTTGACTTTAAAGATTCACCGGTGTAAATCTTGACCGGAAGTTGTTCAACAATTTTATCTTTGCCTCTGTGTATCTTTAACATATACTTAAGTTAAGAATCTGAAGAAGAATCAAATTTAGAAAATTCAGTTGGATTCTTTTCACTTTCTGTAGATAAATCAGATTGATCAACTTTAGATTTTGAACAAACTAAAGGATCTTTAACCTCTGATTCTTTTGAAGAATGAAATTCATTAAAATGTTTAGAAAGATGAAGTATATGATCTTCTAATCCTTTGATGATGACCAAATAAGAATTTCTGTCATTATCAAATGATTGGAAATCAGTTTTAAAAGATTGTTCTTTTATTAAAAACATCTTTCTTTCATCTTCAAACAACTTAGATTTTGTTTTAAAATCTGGTTCTTTTAGTAAGAACTCATGTCTTTCCTTCTCAAGAGAATCTTTAGTTAAAGACAACTCTTTTTCAAGAGCAACAAATTCTTCCGATTTGTTTAAAACACAATTTTGATCAGTATGATTTGTATTGGAAAGTAATTCTTCAAGATCTTTAACTTTCTTGTATAGATCAGATCTTTCAGGCAAAAGATTTCAGTTGAGTTGCATTCTGAAAATTTGCGCGTTTCGAATCGTCAAGTTCTTTTGATAATTCAGATATTTTCAATTTAAGAGCAGTACTATCAGAATTTTGTTTGACTTTTAAGCTCTGAATTTCTTCTTTCAGTATTGATACATCACGTAGTATTTAACTGAACAAGAATGTCATAATTGTTCTTACGAATCTTTTCAGATTCAGTAAGTTTTTCAATTAGCTCAGATTTTGAAAAATGTTCATATGCCATTTTGAATTGCTTGAAATTGAATCTTCCAAGCTTCCAAGATCCTTTATGGAAAATTGATGAGTGATATCTGATGAAACTCTATGAACACTGAAAGATGAATTTGTGAATGATGACTTGTTGAAAAACAACTTAGAATTTGACTTTTTGACATAGAAATTTCAGCTTTTCTTTAGAAAATTGCCCGTAACTTTTTTCTGGAGTGGAATTGGTCCTCGAAAATTTACTTTTCTGGTTCAAGAAATGTGGATCTCGGTTCAAGCTTCGATTTGACGTATGGTAGGGCTTTTAACGATGTTCCAATCAAAAGTTATGGTCAATTTAAGCAGCAAAGGTCAAATAGTCAAAACTCGAATGATATGGGATGAAACTCAAATGTAGAAGAATCAAACTCGATTGATGAAGGCTCAAACTCGAATAAGGAATCACCAAACTCGAATGAAGAAGTATAAAAATCGAATGATTGAGTATGAAACTCGATTGAAGCTTATTGAAACTCGAATGAAGAATGATTCAACTCGAATGTAAAGTGAATGAAACTCGAATGAACTTGTAGTCCAACTTAAATGATTAAGCATGAAACTCGATCAATAAAGCATGAAACTCGATCAAATAAGCATAAAACTCGATCAAATAAGCATGAAACTCGGTCAAAGCTTTATAAAACTCGGTCAAAGCTTGTATAAAACTCAGTCACTTCTTTGTAAAACTCAAATAACACTATAAATTTAGTGTTGCCCAAGTTTGATAAGAAACTGATAAAAATCAAGTTTAAAAACACAATTTTTCAACAAAAATTCACCAAATGACCTCAAATTATGATCGAGTGTGCGTTTTTTCACACAGAAACAACTTTGTTTAATTTCAGATTAAAAATCCAAAAATTGACAAAAAAAAAACGTGAAGAACGCAACTTTTTTAAAGAATTCAAAAAATCTCAATTAAATTCTGTGTGTTTTGAATTATGATTTGAGTTTTATATCATCAGATGCGTCTTCAAAAATGACACACTCGATCCAACTTTCAGATCATATCATCCAACCAATTAAAACCCTTTGATGATTTTCAAATTTCCGAAAAAAAAACTTGCATGTAATAGTGTTCATCTTTTTCGAAAATCAGATTTAAATTCACTCAAAAATCGACCATATTTGGCTCTTATACCAATTGATAATTTCAGCAATTCATAAACATCAAACTATCATATGAACATTTAATCACTAACACATAAAGTCGAATGATTTAATTAAGTAGAAAGAAATATTACATTGAGAGCTTCTTGATATTTCTTGCACATCACCCTTCTTCTCCATGCAACCGTATTCTCCTTCTATTATCAACTAATTCCTATATATATATATATATATATATATATATATACACACACACATCACAACTATTGTGTAATTACAATTAAGCCCTTGAACAATTACAAAATATTATTTTCAACTCTATTATAATTGTACCCAACAAACGGATTACATGGTAGTTGGTAAGTTGCATGATCAGTTGCTTATCAAACAAACTAGCAACAAAAAAAGGTTGTAATTGCTTCATATTTAGCAACGAAGCAAACTTTGTTGTAATTTTTCATTTTGAAACAAACATTTTGGCAATGGGAACAAGTTGTTGATTTAGCAACAATTTAAGTAATGTTGAAATAAACAAGGGAACATTGAGGTCGTTGCTAAATTAAGTCACGCAAGACAAACAACAACCTATTTTTGTACATATAACCTGCTTAAAATATAATTTCAAGCCTGCAACTTGTTTAAGAATTCACTTTTTAAACAGAAATACCAAAAACACCAAACATATTTGATGTTTAATACAACCATTAACCAAAAAATGGTTATCCATCGTATGTTTTAAAACTAAACCATAGTATGTAGCTAGTGTTAATTAGATAGTTTCAAAAGCACTACATGCTACCAAAATTGTTAGTAATCATATATACCAATTGTTGGTAACCTCACTTGAAGTCATTGTAGTTTGTTGACAAACTACCAAAAAGCACTAGAAGCTACCGAAACATGGTCATCCATCTTTGTCAGCACCAAGTGAATCACTTGAAGTCATTGTAGTTCGTTGACGATCCATCATGAGTTTAACTTGTTCTTCCACTTGGCGTGCCATCATGAGCTTGAATGCTTCCATCTCAGCTTCCAATCTAGCATCCAATCTAGCTTTGGCTTCTGATTCTAGCGTAGCTTAAATGTCAATTGGTGATGAAGTATAGATGCGAGATCATTTAGTGGCGGTTGAACCATTAGTTTCATTAAGTATAAATTCAGCTTCTTTCATAGCTCCAAACCCATATACCTTGTTCTTTTTGGGAACACCGGTGGCCTCAACCCATACTTGCGAATCAAATGGAACATGACAAACCGGGTCAACATCATTCGTATCCTCTTCGAGCACTTGCTTTTCTTTGATAACATCCTTATACTTAGTGACAATATCTTGGATCTTGCATCCCACCCACTCCCCGGTACCTTTCCCCTTTTTGTGTAACTTCTCCAAAATCTCAAGTTCTGTCATCCTTTTCCCTAATTTGGTTTCCTACACAAATAACCAAAAACCTAAATTTATCTAAGAGTATCAGTTGACCATGGGTAACTGTTGGGCACAAAAAGGCCTCAGTCAAACCTGCTGTACATCTGAGGGGGAGATTTTTAATCAAACATGTTGATGCACTTGAAGGTTGAATTTAAGGCCTGTTATATGCCTTATTGAAACCTGAAAGTGATTTGCAATATCAGCCCAAAGCTGTTTACCATGTTGCATTCGTTGCAACAAAGGCAGTTTGTCCAAGCTGTTCTGTCTGCTGAACAGGCTGGACATAAACTGTCTACGCTGCTCTGTTCTCTTAAGCAGCTTGGGCATTTTACAAGTCATCTGTTCTTTGTGAACAGAACCTGTTCTTTGTGAACAGGTTAAACACTTTATGGAATATGTTTCCAAGTCCTCATGTATTGTTTTTGGCTACAAGATCAGTTTACAAGTCGAATACAAAGTGGAAAACAGAACTGCACAGCTTGCCCACGCTGTTCTGTTACATGAAGACAAACGGATATCTGAAAAGGGTGACAGACCTTTTCTTATATCAAAATGGCATTATCAAAAGAAGAAAGATGCAAAGTTGACATTCCTCTTTTGGTTAAAGCCTTATGCAACAGTGACAAAAAGGAAAAGACAAAGATTCTGCCATGTGAAGACAAAGATACTTTATCAGAACGTGCAGAAAGGTGTTTGTCCTTTTGGAACGACTCTCCACTATCTCATCTGTCCAATGAAGAAGCTTCACTAAGATTCTCCTTTTGAGTATAAAAGGAAGCTTCTAAGGATAATGAGATATCAGGAGTGTGAAATCAGAATGTGCATTGAAGTGTGTTATTCCATGCATGCAAGTCTGCTTATATAAAACGGTAGAGTGTGTCTAAGCTGTTCTTGTGTAAGCTGTCCATCTGAGTCTTGTAAAAACAGTGAGTGCATCTAAGTGAGCATAGTCATTGTATCTAGTCTAAGTGTGTCTTAGATTAGCTGAACAACTGTTGTATCTGTCATCTCAGCTTGAACCTTTCCGCATTCAAGCTTGTTTGTAATTAACACTTGTTAATAATATATACGAACATTGAGAAAAAGATTGTTAAGTTTTAAATAGCTGTATTCACCCCCCCTCTACAGCTTAGAACTATACACTTGGGAAACCTTTTGGGACCTACAACTGGTATTAGAGCAGATAGAGTGTGTGTCAACTCTAGATCTCTCATTCTCCCTACGTTTCCATGGACAACAGTGCTGCAAGTTCCTCTTACTATGACAATGGGTCAATGGCCAAACCCCCAAAGTTCAATCATCAGAACTTCTCTGGCTGGAAGTGCAGAATGATGCTCTATTTGGAGAATCTAGATGTACAACTACCAGAGATAGTAATGGAAGGTCCCTATGTGCCAACTTCTGTTACTATCATAACTCCTGCGGTTGAAGGAGCTGCTCCTAAAATCAAAACCTTTGAGAAGGCCAAAGCTCAATGGTCTGATGAAGACAAAAGACTGGTTGCTCTGGATGCAAAAGCCAGGCTAAGCTAAAAAAGTTGGGAAACTCAGTGGCTTCCAACAAGCAAAAGGGACTGATGGCAGAGACATCTGACTGGGAGGAGTTTGATTCATCCTCAGATTAAGAAGACAACAATTGTCTGATGGCCAATACTGACGTCCCATCAACTAGCAACTTCAAACAAGACTTGGCTGAAGCTGAAGCCTTCAGAAGCTTGGAGAACTGGAACCCTACAATGATGTACAAGGTACAAAATTTTATGGCTTACAGTTCTGATGAAAAAGTGAAAATGTTTGAATATATGCTGGTTGATTTAAAAGCTGCTGTTAAAAAGCATAATGTTTTACTATCTGAAATCTATAAGCTTAAAACTGATCTTGAAATTAAATATGGTAAACTGGATAGTTTCCATAAGTTGGAAACTGAGCTTGATGAACTAAAACACATCAACTGCATTTTGCTGGAAGAAAAGAGAGAAACAGATGTAAAACATGCAGAACTTCAAAAGATAGTTGACTCTTGGTGCCAATCTGCACAAAAAGTCAGCCATTGCATAAGTCAGCAGATCCATGCACAAATCCAAGCCTATCTTGAAGGGGATCTTGACACAGCAACTTCTATTGTTGAGATCAATAATCTGAAAGATGACTTATCCACTCTTGGTGAGCTTCCCAGCACTTTCATCCAGAAAGTTAATGGAAAGCTGGTCTCAACAAACAGGTTTGTCAGGCCTCAAAATACTGACAGCTTGTGTGAAAAAGGCCCAAAAGCTGATGATGGAATGTGTTCTCCATCAAATCAGCCTGCTAATTGCTCTGCTGATTCACACAAGCAAAGGAAAGGAAAACATGCTCAAGCTGCAGCGGTGGACACCAAACCTGTTGACAAAACAGGCTCTGGGTCTAAAGCTGATGGTAGGAGACATGTTAATCCTTTTGATGCTAAATATTTTGAAAATAAGTTGTCAAAAGGTAAGCAGTCTGCTTTCAACAAGGGTAAGTCTCATGTTGAAAGCAAATCTGATGTGGTTTTAAATAAGTTTTCAAATCATAGTGGAAAACTGGCTATAAATGAAAATAAGTCTTTCAAAACCAGAAACAATGATTATGTTGATATGCAGCATCAATCACATCTCAGTAAGGGCAAAGGCAAAGCTATTGCTCAGCCTAAGAAATCTGGGAATAAGTTTCCCAAACTTGTGGAAGGTCAAAAACCAATCAAGCTTCCTGTTTTTGACATATGTCCTCCCAAAAAGAGGAAAGAAGAAACAGGAAAAGCTGTTGCTATTGTGCCGACCACTCAAGTTGTTGATTCATCGAAAAATAGTAATAAGTTTGCTAAACCAGCTGATAAAATCAACAGAAATAACTCAGAATGTGTTTCTGAAAGCTCTTCTTCCAAAAAGGCTAAAAAGAGAAAATGCTATAAGTGTGGGAAGAAGACACACATGGCCAAAGACTGTCCTGAAATTGAGGACATGAGGCCTGTTGACTCTGCTAGTTCCATCATTGCTAAAATAAGCAGTGTTGGAAGTAACTTAGTCAATGAGAGTGGTATCCAAACTGATACCATTCAAATAGGAAATATTAATGTGGATATCACTAGGCCATCAACACATGTTGATGAAGTAGAAGAACTCATCTCTGTGATGAGTTTCCCTAAAAGTAACTAATAGTTTCCTATGACATTCTGCAGGACAAACAACCATCCCAGGTTTGGTACTTGGACAGTGGCTGCTCAGGGCACATGACAGGTTGCAAGGACCTGCTGAATGATCTCAGGCCTGAAAAAGGGCCAAAAGTCACATTTAGTGACAATGTACAGGGATCCACTGAGGGATATGGAACTCTTAAAGCTGGTGTTGCAGTGTTCAAAAGAGTAGCCTATGTGGTTGGGCTAAAACATAACATTGTTAGCATAAGTCAACTGTGTGATGCTGGCTACAAGGTTAACTTTGATGAGCACCTGGGTTACATATTGGATCCCCAAGGCAAAGTTGTGCTGTGTGCTCAACGAAAGAAAGGTGTATGTGTTGTGGATATGAAATCTGCTGATCCCACAACTGAAACCTGCTTTCTCACAAGAACCAATGCAGACCTAAACTGGTTAAGGCACAAAAGGCTGTCACTCCTGAACTTCAAGAACATCAACAAACTCTGTAAGAAAGAGTTGGTAACAGGTTTGCCTTCCATGACTTTTGTTAAGGATAGACTCTGCACAGCTTGTGAGAAGGCAAGCAGAGAAAATCATCTTTTAAATCAAAGCATAATTTTTCTATTGATACTCCTCTCTTCTTAATCCACATGGACTTGTTTGGACCAGTCAATGTCCAAAGTCTAGGAGGAAGAAGATACACCCTAGTAATGGTTGATTAGTTCTCCAGGTTTACATGGGTGATCTTTCTGAAGAACAAAGGAGAGGCTGCTAGAGAAATCATTGGATTTGTGAAAAAAATGGAAATGCTGAACTCTGCTCAAGTAAAGCAGCTTAGAAGTGATCATGGTACTGAGTTCAGAAACAGTACTCTTGAGGACTTTTGTGAAGAAAAAGGGATCTCACAAAACTTTTCAGCAGTAAGAACTCCGCAACAAAATGGAGTTGCTGAAAGGAGAAACAGAACCCTCATTGAAGCTGCTAGACCCATGCTGTGTGCATCTGGTTTACCTTCATCATTCTGGGCTGAAGCTGTTAACACTGCCTGCTTCACCCAAAACAGATCTTTAATGGTGAAAAGGTTCAACAAGACTCCCTATTAGCTACTTCCATGTGTTTAGATGTCCCTGCTTCATTCTGAATCAAAGGGATCAACTGGCAAAGTTTGAACCAAAAGCTGATGAAGGTGTGTTTGTTGGCTACTCTGCTATCTCCAAAGCCTACAGAGTGTACAACAACAAAAGAAAGGTGATAGATGAATCTATCAATGTCACCTTTGAAGAGTCCAGGAATGCCTCAACCAACGCTGTTCCTGAATCAGTTTCAGGAGAATTCAACTTTATTGATCTCATGCATTCAAACAGTGAAGAGGAATCAAAAGCTTCCACTACACCCAGAGTGGAACCTGTTAACCATGATGGCCATGATGATGATTATGATAATACACGCTGTGTGAATAAGTGTACTGACTTAATTACAACTTCATGTCCTGAACCAATCAATGCTGATTTTCCTGGATCCTCTGCTGATGTGTTCAACAATGGAGAGTCATGCTCAACAAGTGAACAGACTCAAGACATCAGTGTGTCAGAAAATCTTGAAAGCTGCTCAACAGGACCTGTTGAAGATGCAAACAACTCAGGAGAATCCTCGTTGAAAAATGATCCTAAGTGGATCAGGTGTCACCCCAATGATCAAATAATTTGTGACATCAACAAAGGGGTACAAACAAGATGGGACAACTTAGGGAACTTTTGTATGTTCTCTAGTTTCGTGTCTCTCATGGAGCCAAAGAAAGTGGATGAAGCACTCAAAAATGCCAATTGGATACTGCCATGCAAGAAGAACTCAATCAGTTTGAGAGAAACAAGGTATGGAAGCTGGTCCCTGCTCCTAAAGGTAAAACTATAATTGACACCAAATGGGTTTACAGGTTTGTTGGGAAATAGGTTAAGTGTGTTCAAACTGTTAGTTAGACTTCTCAGACTGTTAGTAGATTTTATATGTAAATCCAAAGTTCATGCTGCTAGTTGAAGAAACTCGAGCTGCCAGTGTTAAAGTTCAAGCTGCCAGAGCAAAACAACTCAAGCTGCTCTGTTCATGCTGTCAAGTAATTCAAGCTGCTCAACAGTTTCATAAACAGAAAGTGCTGATTTTCAGGAAAAGATATCTACATGAAGATTCCAGCATATCTACTATCAGAGAAGTCATTGTTCGTCAAGGAAACATATCAAGAAGCAATATAAATACATAGAATAGGTCTTTCTATTGTACAGGAGTTTTCTGCATATTTTTGAGTCTGTAATTGCTTTATTGATAGAGTTTTCATAAGCCTCTAAGGTTGTAAAACCCTAAGAACAGTCTGTCTTCTTCGTCTAGTCAAACAGATTAGAGGTGATTGTAATCATTGAATTCAACAATACAAACAGTCTTGATTACTTCTTGTGTTTTATGCATTATTGATTCTGAAAGTTTTTGTTAAAATAATTAAGTGTTATTCCGCAAACTTCTTGATTAAACTTTGATTCAAAGCAAGATTATTGATTTATACTCTGATAAATTCAAATCAGTTAGTCTTGGTTATTCAGTTTTAGATCCTGACAAGTGGTATCAGAGCCAGGTTGTTCTTTGTTTTTCAAAGTCGAAAACTTTCTTCTAAATTTTCAAGTGTTTTGTAATGGAATTTGAAAATAACAGCAGTGGATCTGGGCAAGGACTCAAAGTGCCTATGCTCAAGCCCACTGAGTTTGAGATGTGGAAACTCAGGATTCAACAGCATATTCAATTCATTGATTATGCCATATGGGAAGCTGTTGAATTTCCTCCTGTAGTTGATCCAGAACTTGATGATGAGGGAAAACCAGTCAAAACTCCTCCAAAAAATGAACAAGAAAGGAAAGCTAGAATGAATGAAGTGAAAGCACTTACACTTTTACAAATAGCCATTCCTAATGCTTATCAACATCAGTTCAAAAAGTTTTATACTGCTCATTCTCTTTGGAATGCCTTAGAAAAGAGGTTTGCTGGTAATGCCAGTACCAAGAGAAATCAAAAGGATCTCCTGAAACAGCAGTATGAGAACTTTTCTGGTGGCAAGAATGAAAACCTTACTCAAATTTTTGACAGATTCAACAAGCTGATAAGTGAACTGGAAAGTGCAAAAGTTAATCTGGATCAAGATGAAGTCAACAGAAAGTTTCTCAGATCTCTTGGAGAAGAATGGACAGTCTATGCTGCACAATGGAGAACAAAAGACACTCTTGATGAGATAGAATTGGATGATCTGTATAACAGTCTAAGAGTGTTTGAGACTGAAATTGATGCTAAAAAGAAATCCTTTTCTTATAATCACAATACTGCTCTTCTGTCTTCTGAAAAATCTAATAACTGTGATTCTTTTTCAGGTGGTGATGGCAGCTCTACTGAAACTCACTATGAGGCTTTTGTTGTCAATGATGGATTATTTGCTCTAAATGTTGAAGATTTGGAACAAATTCATCCAGATGATCTTGAAGAGATGGACTTAAAGTGGCAACATGCAATGCTGACCATGAGGGCCAAAAGATTTCTTAAAAGAACTGGAAGGACCAACTTTCAAGCCTGAATAGAAGGCAAACCAACTTTTGATAAATCAAAAGTGGAATGCTATAAATGCCATAAGCTTGGTCACTTTGCCAGAGAATGTAGATCTCAAGGTCAACAGCCATCAAGGACTTCACAGCCCATTCAAACATCATCATCAACAGCACTTGTCTCTCAAGAAGACAATGTGTTTGACTGGAGTGATCAGACAGAGGAAGAATTTCAAAATCAAGCTCTAATGGCAGAAACATCAAATGTCTCCTCCACTGAACTACCATCTGAGGTAAATTCTAAACTCTGCTCTCAATCATGCAAAAATATGGTTAAAAAGTACAGAGATCATAATGAGAGCATGTGCACAACTCTAGCTAAGATGGAAGAATGGAGATATGAATACGTGCAAGCCATAGAAGATCTGGAAAAACAGATCAATGATTATAAGGATAATGGGATTCAAATGGGGTATGATAGTGTAGGTCCCGAGAGGTTCCCAAAGTATATAGTTATAAGCTGTAGAGGGGGGGTGAATACAGCAATTTAAAAACTACACACTATTTTCTCAATGTTTGTATGTATTATCAACAATTTGTTAATTACAAACAAGCTTGAATGCGGAATAGTTCAAGCTGAGATGACAGATACAACAGTATGTTTACTAGTCTAAGACAGACTCAAACTAGTTTACAATGAATACACTCACTAAGAAGCACTCACTGTGTTTACAAGACTCAGAGGGACAGCTTATGTAGGACAGCTTAGACACAAAGAAACTGTATTACACAAGCAGGCTTGCATGCATGAAAACACACTTGCACGTTCACTCTTGGGTTTCAGCACTTAGCTTTCTTCACACTTCTTTCTGACCTTAGAAGCTTCCTTTTATACTCACTTAGAGGATCTAAGAGAAACATCTTCATTGGACGGAATGAAAAGGAAAAGTCTTGTTGAAAAGACAACATAACCTTTTCTGCACTTTTCTGAAAAGCAGACTTGTCTTCACATGTGCAGAACTTTTGTCTTTTTACTTTGTCTACTGTTGCATTGCCTTTAACTAATTTAGGAATGTCAACTTTGCGTCTTTCTTCCTTGTAAAGGCCTATTTTGATATAAGAAAAAGGTCTGTCACCTTTTTCAAATAACCTTTTGTCTTCATGTTACAGAACAGCTTGGGCAGGCTGAGCAGTTCTGTTTTCCACTTTGTCTTCGGCTTTGTAAACTGATCTTGTAGTAAAAAACAATACACGATGACTTGGAAACATATTCCATAAAGTGTTTAGCCTGTTCACAAAGAACAGGTTCTGTTCACAAAGAACAGAACACTTTAAAATGCCCAAGCTGCTCAACAGTGTAGAGCAGCGTAGACAGTTTATGTCCAGCCTGTTCAGCAGACAGAGCAGCTTGGACAAACTGTCTTAGTTGCAACACATGCAACATATAGAACAGCTTTAGACTGATATTGCAAATCATTTTCAGGTTTCAATAAGGCATATAATAGGCCTTAAATTCAACCTTCAAATGCATCAACAAGTTTGATTATAAATCTCCCCCTCAGATGTAGAACAGGTTTGACTGAGGCCTTTTTGTGCCTAACAATCTCCCCCTATTTGCAATAACCAGTCCAAGCTGGTCTTATCAAAAATCAATATATATTTTTTACAGTACATTTTGCTGAATTGAAATTACACCATTACAGTAAAGTAAAAGATCAGTTTACATATACACTGATTCTTGATTATACTAGAACAACACATGTTCTTACAAGAGTACAACTAATGTACTAATGTATTTTACAACTAATGTAAAAGCAAAAATTACAACTTATGTAATAATGTACAACTAATGTACAAGATGTTTGGACTGTTTGAGTTGGGAGCAGATAATGGCAAGCCTGTCCAACTGCTGGACAACTCCCATTCTTCACCAACCCAGACGGTAGATGGACTTCATATCAATGGAGAAGGATCCTGAACCATCTTTTCCAGTTCTTCCCTTGTATCCTCAAGTTCCTCAATTTCACTTCTGATGATCATGAACTTGGGATCATTGAGCTCCCCTCTTTCATAGAAGCCTCTGAGCTGATCCCAGATGGCTGCTCTCCATTTGCTAGACTACCTGAAAGAAACTGCAAGTCTGAAGGCGGAAAGTTGTCTCAGATCAACTTTGTATAGTTCTGAGGCCCTTTGGAAGCACTTTTTCTGAGTTAGGGGATCTACAAAAAATGCCCCCAGCTCAGGTTCTTCAATAATCTTGCCATCCTCAAACTCTATTCCTTTAGGCAGACTATGATCAACTCCTTTTATTTCAAGGGCATAGTCGCCCTATTCTATCAGTGTGAGGAGTAGCTCCATCTCTGTATCCTTCTTTGTTCTCCTGGCCTTTATTTTTGGATGTGTCACAAAGACACCTTCACTTATTTCCTTAGATATCAGGCCAAGATTCTTTACTCTTTCCATCAACTTCTTGACATATGCCCTGATCTGTTTAGCAGCTTCAGATTTTGATTCACTCAGGGCAACTGCCAGCTCAATCCACTCCCTATATCCCATTTGAGCTACATCAGTGTGGTCATAAGTTTCCAATTCAGGGCCTGTTGCACCCATCCTTGTTATTCTAAGCTTCCACTGACTGCCTTTCTTTGAAATTGGGACAGCTTTGACAATTGCTTCCTTGGCTAGTCTTCTCTCAGCAACATCATGAAATTTTTTCTTAGCCAAGTTGTCAAAGTGGTATTGAGCTCTTGCATGAGGTACTGTTGATTTGGTCACAGAGACCTGAGTACCTTTCTCTACTTCCTTCTCTTTTTCTCCTGCTGATTGCCTGGTAGCTTCCATTATTTTCTTTTGCACCTCCAAGGTAGACATTTTAATTTTCTTTGCTTCTTGGAGGGCAAGGGACTTAGCAGCTTTGGCAGATTCTTCTTCTTTTCTTAATTCCTCCAGAGCTTGAAGCTGTTCTTCCATAAACTCAAAGTATTTGTGCATAGGGAGGCCCATCTCTTTGGCTCTGGCCTTGTGAAATTGTATTTCTGCCTGTTTCTGCTGCATAGGATCCTCAGCTACCTTTTCTTTTCCTTTAGCTGCTGCTTTAGTGATAGCAGCTTCAGGAATTTCTTCTTCTTCTTCTTCTTCTGATAAAATAAGGTGCCTTCTTTTGCTGCTAGGCCTGTCCTCAGGAATGATTTCCTCCCCCTTAGACTGAGCAGGGCTTGGAGAGACAGCCTGAGTAGGCATAGCAGCTTGAGAAGCACCTTCAGCTGCACCTGTTTCAAAAATCTCTGCTGGCTGACCAGTGTGAGTTGCAGACACTGGTATCTCCTTAGGAGAAGAAGTTTTCTCCCCCTTAGACTGAAGTTTTCTCCCCCTTAGACTTAGTCTTCGAGGCAGATGACTTCTCCCCCTTTGAAGGAGACGAAGCAGCGACTTCAACATCTGGTCTGCCTGAAGACACAAAGTCAGTAGGCTTGCCAGCAGGTTTAGAGGGTTTAGGACCAACAAGGCTGTTCACTAAGTAAGCCAAGTTATCCTTCACCTCACTAAGTTGGGAAAGACAGGTCTGAAGAGAAGATGTGTGGGAATCAGCAAGAGAGGTAAGCTTAAGAATATTTTCCCTATCAGACGCTGTGAACAGCAGAGATTGCAGCTGTGCAAGATGATGTTCTAGTGAATCTCGCACATCAGCAAGGTCTGATGATACAGAGTTGGATAGGGAACCAATGATGGTCTGTAAGCTGGCCAAAGTGGCTGGAAGTGTAGAGTTGCAAGAAGTGAGAAGTGATGACAGCTGTTGAGAGATGGCTGTCATTGAGGACACAGAGTCCTGCTGTATGGAAAGAATAGAAGAGAGAGAGTTGGATACAGTTTGCAGCTGTGCAGTGAGTGCAATCAGCTGTGGAGAGTTGTCAGTTTGGGGAGTGACTGGGAAGGATTCTTTGAACATATCAAAGAAGCCTTTGAGCTGCTCAGACACAGAGTCTGAGATGATGGATGGTAGGGAGTGCATGGTGTGTTCCAAAGAACCAACTTTGTTGGTTAGCAAAGAAAGCTGATCCTTCAAAGGCAGGTCTTTGGGAGATGGTGGTGTATGGGTGGATTGTTTGGAGTGGGTAGATGGAGAAGATGATGATGAGGCTGGTGTTTGAGGATGTGATGGAGAGGGAAGAGGGACTTGGGACAGAAGCTCCATAGCCTGGGCAAAAGTAAGATGGCCCAGGTTGGAGGGATCAAGAGGTCCTTCAGCAGCGGCTGTAGCTGCATCACCAAGAGAAGGGGATGATGTTTGGGGCCTTTCAGATGCTGCTTGTGTTGCAACACCCTCATGAAGACCAGTGGTGGTTCCCTCTGCAGTGCCTTGGTCTAAAGGCACCTCATCATTGGGAGATGGGATATGCATTTCAACATCAGCAGTGGTGAAACCTACTGATGGAATTTGCATTGAGGGAGCAGCCTCACCAGAGGAATGGTATGATCCCTGAGGTTCATCAGCGTGGGATATTGGTCCCTCAGCAGCTGTTTGGTGTTGAACAGCTGAATCATGGGGAACAGAAGTTTGAGGCTGAGCTGCTGATTGGTCTATATCAGCAGCGTGGGCACCTCGTGCAGACTCAGGGTGTGAGGAGATATGAGTGGGGGACAGTGTGGACACAGTATGGAGTGGAGAGGACTCCTGTCTTTCAATATCCTCAGCCTGTTGAGAGGCTGGAATAGCTGATGTGGGTATCTCCGTTTGTACAATTGGTTCCTGTTGGGAGGAACCAGAAGGTCTAGGCTGACTCAAGGGTGACTCAGATTGGAGTGAAGCAGGCTCCAAATGAGCTGAAACTGCTCCCAAAATAGGAGAGGCAGCTGGGGTTGCTTCTTTTTCAACTGAACCCTGTTGAGAGGGAACAGAGGTGGTGGATTTGTGGGCTGTTTTCTTTTTGGCTAAAGATTTTCGTTGGTAATGAATGGAGGATGTGGGTGATTGTGGAGTAGGAAGAGGATCTGTTTGGATAGGATGTGAGACTGGGCTAGGAACAGTGGGGCTGGCCTGTTCCATAGTCTCTTGTGCCACAGAGGCACCAGCCACAAAGGCTTCAGGCTCAACAGATGAACCAGGGTGAGGAGTCTGCTCTTCCTCAGCCACAGAGGCTAAAGGAACAGACTCAGATGGAGCTGATTTGGCCTTCTTTTTCATAGGCCCAGCTTCAGTTTCCAGGGTCCTTTTGACAAGCTTGGACCTGGCTTTGGATTTTCTGGTGGGAGCAGTCTCTGGATCCACCCTCACAGTAGAGGGTCCTTCCACCAAACCTAGCAGTCTCCTCATTGGTGTGGATAGAGGAGGCTCATTCTGCAGGACTGGAGTATAGAAAACTCTATTCCCTATAATTGGGAATGCAGCAGTCTTAAGTAAAGGCTGAGAGTTATAGAGACGCTCAACACAAACATGTCTGAAAATGAGGCTCAGAAACCTGGGATATCGAACAGCAGCTGGTCTTGACTCTTGCTGCACTAGGTTCCTCAGATTCACAAAAATCCATTTGGCCGTATCCATGGTAGTTCCATCCACAAGCTGCAGAACTACAGGGATTTCATCACGACTCAGTTGGTCAAAGGAACCAACTTTGCTGCTGAAGCACATCACCACAGAGGCGAATAAGAAGCTGTAGGTAGGAGAGAGGTCCTTCCTGAACAGAGTTGCTCCAACTTTTGGTTCTGCTACACCACAGAAGTGCAGCAGATT